>SZWC01024283.1:3455-37957 GCA_023375785.1 Penium margaritaceum
ACTATCGTGGCTGTGGGTCTAGTCGCTCTTAGTCTCCTCCAGCACACCTCATGGCGTGCCAATATCAGATCCCTCTGACACACCTGACCCTATACAAGTGTCGGTCCCCGCAGACATGCGTGATCTCGCGCTTGTGTCAGACCCCTTTGGCACACTTGCTCCTGTGCTAGTGTTAGTCCCCTTTGACACACCTGATCCCATGCGAGTGTCAGTCCCCTCTTGCACATTCGACCCTCTCTAGGGCGTCAGTCCCATCTGACACATATGGTTTTGTGTAAGTGTTGGTCCCCTTTTTCACACCCACTCCCATGCATGCACCTTTTCCCTTGTGGCTTTGGCCAAGCATTCTTCTCTGTAGCCTGAGGTGATCACCTTAGCAGTAGGCTACTCGCGCGAGCCCGGTGGTCGTCTTTGCCCACTCGCCTGTTTTGCTCATCAGATTGCTAACTCAGTGCCTAGACGCGCGACTCATAGTGTTCAAAGTGGCGAGCGTGGCACGAAAGCCCTTGGCTTGAGTGTCTAGGTAGAAAACATTGAGGTGCATCGAGCATGCCCTGTCAACCACAAGTTGGTCCCTTGAGTGTTCTCAATTACTTGCTATGCCATAGCCGACCATGTCATGGTCAGACCGAGTCTAGAGGCGTGTGTCTTAGCCACTCGGAGCTCTTCTTCATCGACGCCTGATCCAGGCACGTTGAAAAAGGCACTCTAAGCTCATGATGACTTGTGGCGTATGACTTGTAAGGATGATTTGAGAGTCATCTGTGAGCACGATGTCTGTGAGCTTGTCGACCCCCCCTGGGCGAAAGGCTGTACTTGTCAAGTGGGTCTTTCACAAGAAGCTGAAGCGTGATGGAATAATGGATCATTACAAGGCTCAACTGATGGCTAAGGGGTTCTTGGAGGTTGAAGGTGTGGATTTCTTTGCCACCTTTGCACACATTAGCCGCAGGGCCACCGCTCTCACTCTATTTGGGGTTGTTGCTCACCATGACTAGGAGTTGCCATAGAGATGTCGTTCCACCATTCTGTCGGAATGGGGAGCACCTGCAGAAGTCCATATGGTGACGAGATTTTTCTGGCTGACACATGTCATAGAAATTTCAGAAGTCGGCCACGTTGGCTTACATTTTGTCCCACCAGTAGTGCCTTGTTAGCTTCTTCAGTGTTTTGTCCTCTCCAGAACATTCGCCTGGACCAGTGACGTGGCACTCCTTGAGGACCATGCGGCGGACCTCATCATTCAAACGTACGACCACCTGCCGAATGAATTGCCGACGCCAATAGGGTGCGTCATGCCAGAACTTGGACTTGTTGTATCGGCCATGCTATTCCTAGCCACATCTTAATAAGTTCTCGAGATACAAATCTTTTAGAAGTTGAAGTGTTGCTGCTTCAGCCATTAAGTCTAGTCGGCATCTGAGAGCGTTTGCTGGGTTGGTTTTTCCTGGCCAACACTCAATATCTTAGTGAAACCCGGATTTGAGAAACTCCATTCATCGGGTTTGACGTTGACTTATGTTTGGCTGCATCTTCACATGTTTCAGTGCATGATGGTCGGTGCGTACAACAAATCGGTGGAATTCAAGACAGCATCGCCATGTCTTTGATGTGTGCAAGACAGCCAACATCTCCTTTCCGTGTTCGGCGTAGTTGAATTTTGATCCGTGCAAATTTTGCGACAGATACGCAGCTGTTTGCTCTCCATTGTCGTCATCATGTAGGAGAACCGCGCCAATGGCTCGGTTGGAGGCGTCTATAGCCATGATGTAATCGATAAATGGATTGGCTAGTCGTAGGGCTGGCACTGAGGTTAGAGCATTTTGCAAAGCGGTGAGTGCTTCTTGTTTGTTGTCTCCCTTCCACCTCTCATTTTGTTTTCTTTAGTGATTTCAGAAAGAGGCACTGACATCCGAGCGTAATCTCGTACAAAACAAAGGTAGTAATTGCAAAAGCAAAGGAAAATGCGAATGCCTTAGACATGACTTGTTGGTTAGTGTCCGCCAATCAGTGAAAATTGTCACTTTTTTTTATCCTTAGTGATCCGTCCGCCATCGATGACGTGACCCCAAAACTTGATCGAATGGCGATCGAAGTCACATTTAGAGAGTTTTCCAAAAAAAAAATTGTAAGAATTCAAGAAATTTTCAAAGATTTTCATCGTGTTCCTCTACGGTACAGTTGTACACCAAAATGTCATCAAGATACACAGAGAGAAGATTGTTGAGTTACAGGCAAAAAATGTTGTTCATTGCCGCCATGAATGTTAATGGGGCATAGGTGAGTCCAAAATACATGATTGTGATCTCAAAATACCCATAGCGGGTTTGGAATGTTGTCTTCTTGATGTTAGTATCTGCCATGTAGTGTTTTTAGAGTCATTGCACAGGGCGATTTCGGTGAGAATTAGAGCTCCTCAAAGTTTATCGAAAAGTTTGTGGGCATAGAAAAGAGGGTTACGGTTCTTGATGGTGGCTTCGTTCAACGCCCAATAGTCCACACACATCTGCATCTTACTCGTTTTCTTCCCTAATAGTATTGGTAGGACGTATGGTACTATGGATGGACGGGTGAACCCTTGACCGAGCATTTCATTGGGCTGCTTTTTCAACTCAATTTGCTCATGGTTGCTTTTCAGATAGGTTCCTCCAACTGTAGGCTGGCTCTTCGATTTTAGTTCCATGTGATGGTCGATGTCACGTTGAGGTGGCAAGGTTTTTAGGGAGATTTTCACGAAAGACCTCCGCAAACTCTCATATTAGAGGCGCGAACTCCTCAAGAATCATCACGAACTTGGTTGATGCAAATGAGGCCGATGAGGGTGATGGAGCTAACGAGGCCAATGTTACATCTGCTGCCACTTCTGCTTCTACCATTGGCTTGAGATGTAGAAGCCACGTGTGAGCCCTTTGTTTTATACAATGCTTGGCCACATTGAGCGGTATCGGCTAAACAGATTATCGCTTCTTAGTCGTTGCAATTTTCTCTGTTGCTTTCGCTCTTGGGATCCGCATAATGTGAGGAATTTGTCGCTTGACGCCATTAACTTCTACATGTACTTTACCATTGTTCTAATTGATCTGCAGATTGTGATAGTACAGAAAATGGCATTTGAGAATGATTTTGTGATCACTCATTTGACATGACCTCCAGACCATTACCTTTCGCAAGTCTCTAACTTACAATTGCACTGGTTCTCCTCGACACGAACCATTCAACGGTGTCACGAACCATTGAGATGGATAGTATTTCAGTGCACATTGCTCCTCTTGGACAAGAGTTAAGCCTTTCACTCCTGACCCTAGCCATTTCTCGACCCATTGTACTACAACTTCTCCCCCTTTTGGGTTTGCTGCTTGCTTTGACAGTTCCCAGCCATGTGCCTAACGTTTCTACAGCTTTAGCGGGTATGTGCATCTTGCCGGTCGACGGTGTCTACTTCCATTGGAGTCAAGGTGTCCCCTGACTGGAATTTTTTTGTTTCCTATATGATTGTGGTGGGGAGGTTGCTAGCTGTAGGATTCCTGGATCTGAGCATTGTAGTCAGTGCCTTTGGTCCTTTCTACTATTGGGATCATCTGTGGTAGGTCGTTTTGGATTCCAAAGATGGAAACTGCTCGCCAGCTGTCTTGTTTGAGGCTGTTGTTGTAGTGTAAACAGAGTTCTTTGGGGATTATGTGTGCATGATTGATGATCTCGTGATGTTTCTACATGTACACTACCACGCTGGAATACTGACAAAGACGCTAAAGCTTATGCTAAGCGTCATACTTCCTGTTCAGCTTTCCGAAGCATGGCAGTATTGTGCACGCGGACTCACTCCAATTATTCAGTGGCATCAGAGCATCTTACCATTGCTGGTTGATCTGCTTCAAGGGTAGAACACATGTGTTTGACGCTATGAGATGGGTGCCATTGGCCATCGATGAGACACTGCCAGCCTCCCGCTGTCGTTGGGTGGTGAAACCACTAGCTCAATTTCATGTCACTCAAAAGTGCGACTACGAGGTCAATTTTATTCCAATCATCGTTGATCCCAGATGCGGTGAAGTACACCTCCAATCTTGTCAGCCACATCCACACGGTGGGTCCTTTGGAATTTGCAGGATTGACTGTTCAGGTGGGTCGGGAAGAATCTTGGATTGGCTTGAGAGTGGGATATGTTTATCAATGAGCATTGCTTGTTTTGCACTTGCATTGTAAAGAGCCACCATTGTGACATTGTGATTTTGGAGAAAATAACTATTTACTCCCTCGAGCATGGAGATACCGTTCAACGATTCCTTGTTGATCCACGTTTGTCATCCAGTGCCGCCTATCTTTCCTGTTCGAGACGTCGAGGATGTTGGTGGGGATGGCTTGTTTACCGCCATTGGATCCATGACCAGATTGGTCGCCGGGGCCATTGGGGTTGACCCATCTACCACATAACCTGTCATGCTAGTATTTGCAACAACATCATGCTTCGCGTGCTTACTCACGTTCTACTCCTCCATCACCAAAGTCATCTCCAAAGACCGGCTACTTCGCTTACTCGTTCCACGTCTTGGTCACAAAATTTGTAAATTCATGACATGGGAGATGCATGGATAGCTTGTGCGTGGTATTCCTCTAGATGAGTTGACTAGTTGGATGTCTCTCTAGCATCGCTATGCTCTGATACCAAGTATTATGCCAAACTGAGAAAAGATGGTGAATAGGTCTGAGTTGTGAGGCTGAATGTAGTTTGAGTATTTGGGACACTAGAGCATTTTACAATTAGCGAGAAACATACTTTGATGACAAGCGTGGAAACAACCAAACACATGTATACAATTGTCAGGTTATAAATGAAGCGTAGTCGGAGTCATTTAGTCAATTGTGGAGCGACATGTGTGGATTCGCATCATGAGTGGTGAGATTGAGGAGCTCCGTCGAGAAGTAAGGGAGCTACAAAGATTGACTACGAAGATATGAGATGCATCTTCATGAATCTCAATATGTCTTGATGCATCAAGACGTTGTCCGAAAGCTCGTGATACTTTTGTCTATGGCTCTCAAAATTACTCAAAAGTTGTCGGAATGAGCTAGAAGGATTGTTGGAGGGTGAGGTCAGTTGGTCGCATTGTCCTCAACCATCAGAGTGAAAGTTGAGGTTTTGATGTGCGATGGGGTAGTTTTGTAAGGAGAGATATGTCCACTTAGAAAGGTTAGGGACTTGTGTATGTCTGGTATGTAGCATAAACCCCATCTGCCCCTTAGACATAGGTACAAGGTTTGGAAAAAGGGTGGAAATATTAATCCCCCCTGTTTGGACACGCATGACCCTCATGTTAGGCCAAGTCGGATGTAGATGGTTCACAAGTGTTACGTAGCTGACCTACACGAGTACCTACAACTCACCATGGCCGTCTTTTTTTATGTTTGTTTCGCCCACCGTGCAACAAATTTGCTACTATTACATTAACTGGACGTGAGCATTTTGACCAACTGCCCCTAATGTCGATGTTTTGTTCTTTACGTTCCCTATGTCCACTATCCGTATGACCCCGTGTACCCAGTCCTCTTACACTCATACCAACGAGCGGCTCCCAAATTGTTGTGCCGGGATCATATTGTCCAATGATGAAGAGGTAAAAACAGTTGGGTAAGTTGACCCTATTGATTTAGAACCGACTATAGTTATTGATGCTACAGATGTTAACACAGAGCTAGCCAACGATGTCAAAGTAGAATCCGTAGTTGACATAGTCCCCACTGACAAGGATCTTGTTAACATGGAGATAGTGGACGAGGATTCACTTGTACAAAGTCATGATGATGTGGAAGTTCTCATACACATCATGGCTTTTGCAACTGAGATGGAAGCACGAGAGGCAGTAGACGAGGCTTTTGTCAGCACCCTTATGGCGGATCTTGCTTTGGATGCAACTTACGAGGCGGCCATCAAGTATGCGGATGGCATCCAAGACGCACTAGCGCTACCATCTGCACTGGAGGGGAGGCCATCCACATCACTGGCCAAGAGGAAAGGCCCCTAAATGGATTTTTTTGAATTAGGGCATATGCCCATCATCCATGTTGTCGTCCTCAAGCATATCAGTAGCATCTCCAAGGCCGTCACATGGTGATGCATGCAATACCGCAGACTAGCTAGCCCATGCATTTATGACCCTCTCTCCTACTCTACTGTCAAGGGATGGTACAAGACTAGTACTACCACGATGTGACCCGTCTATGCACCAGCCATTGGAGCCATGGCCGATGGTCAGATCGCAGAAGAAGCATTGAAGATCGCACATGTCCAAAGGTCAGCGAGATGGGGTTCCTCTGTGACCACCCTTCTTTTAAGTGCAAGACTGTACGCTCGCTCGAGCTCATGCAAGAGCGTGTCACGCCTCTGTGCTATACTATAATTTGGGAGAAGACCCTATTCATCATGAAGGGGCGCAACCTCACCATCCCTTTGGTGAAAAAGGAATGTTGATGTCCTCTTGCATAGCTGGTGCAGGAATTTTGTGGCCTTTGGGCTCAACTAGCGACGGCAATGTGGCTCATTTACATCCCAAAAGCTCCCCCAAGATTGGATCAAGTGTGCCAGCTCCAGGTATGTGCGCGCCGCATTCCACATATCCCTCAACAAGATCAATACATTGTTCAATGTAAACGTTGATTGCACAGGGATCCATCTTGTCTCAAGCCCTTGCTACATGTATGCATCCAAGGGATCAACGGAGGTCATGGTCTGTTGGTAAGAGGACAAAGGATACGTCATTGGCGTCGTTGCTTTAAGCATGGAGGGCTACATGCTGCCGTGCCAGGTCATCGGGACTGGAAAAACATTAGCATGTCACCCTCAATGTGAGAATACCGACCATGTCATTTGTAATGACAAATGGCACCTCGCCCACATAGAAAACTACTAGACATCTGTGGAAAGTTCAAAATAAATGTTTGCGATGGTCCTTGAGACGTACCTTATTTGCACCTCGGAGAGGTATGGCAAAGACCACAAAATAACAAAGCTATAATTTAACATTGATGCATGATTCCCATAGGCTAATGAAAGCTTCAAAGCATGGATACGTGAGGGGTATTCATGGGTGCAGCTACTATACTTCCCCGCTAGATGTACCAACAAGCTGCATCCCATGAACATGGGGCTATAGAAGCCATTTAAATCTGANTTCATCATGAAGGGGCGCAACCTCACCATCCCTTTGGTGAAAAAGGAATGTTGATGTCCTCTTGCATAGCTGGTGCAGGAATTTTGTGGCCTTTGGGCTCAACTAGCGACGGCAATGTGGCTCATTTACATCCCAAAAGCTCCCCCAAGATTGGATCAAGTGTGCCAGCTCCAGGTATGTGCGCGCCGCATTCCACATATCCCTCAACAAGATCAATACATTGTTCAATGTAAACGTTGATTGCATAGGGATCCATCTTGTCTCAAGCCCTTGCTACATGTATGCATCCAAGGGATCAACGGAGGTCATGGTCTGTTGGTAAGAGGACAAAGGATACGTCATTGGCGTCGTTGCTTTAAGCATGGAGGGCTACATGCTGCCGTGCCAGGTCATCGGGACTGGAAAAACATTAGCATGTCACCCTCAATGTGAGAATACCGACCATGTCATTTGTAATGACAAATGGCACCTCGCCCACATAGAAAACTACTAGACANAAAGACCACAAAATAACAAAGCTATAATTTAACATTGATGCATGATTCCCATAGGCTAATGAAAGCTTCAAAGCATGGATACGTGAGGGGTATTCATGGGTGCAGCTACTATACTTCCCCGCTAGATGTACCAACAAGCTGCATCCCATGAACATGGGGCTATAGAAGCCATTTAAATCTGAGATCAGCAAGGGGTTCTCATTATGGGTGGGTACAAAATTGTCCACCAATGAGCACGTCAACCTTGGCATGCGTCAGGTCAAGGATGCGTCCGTTAGCTGGATGCTATGTGCACGGGTACATATCCACGGCAAGCCAGAGATGGTATGCGCCTCATGGCACGATTATGGCTGGGGCCATTGCTATGAAAAAGACTTCCAATATGGTATTGTAGATGACTACTTGAACTTCTTGGCTGAGCCTGAGATGTAGGGATATGAGCTCGAGGACCTGGTTGGGTAGGTTGCTAGGAACTTACACTTATCAGTATGTCACGCCTTACGTTGTGTCACCATCACCATGTCTTTCAAAAGGTTTTTTTTTTCTATTTTCTCCCTCCCTAATCCCAACCACCAACTCCTCCCTTGCATTTTTGACAAACAACAAATTTTGTGAACATGCAAAAATTCTTGGAACACCCACATAATGATAGGAAACATTGTCCAAAACCAATTTGAACATTTCACTATTGTCCTCTATTAAAGTGGTACATGACATCTCTGGCACAATTTTTTTTGCCTTTTCAAAACACACTTAAACTATACCTCGTAGTTGTCCAATTCATGACAATGTTGAACCAGAAAATAGTTGTTAAAACCAAAGATCAGTACGGTCCATCCATTGTTGGATGTTCCAATAGACTGGCACTCAGGTTAGAGTGTTTATGAAAGAGTTGGACACTTCTTGTTCATTTCCCCCCCAAATCCACTCGGTGATGTCACGAGTTAGATTGAATAGGGGGTCTCACACCCAAACATTGTTGTTTACAAATTGGTAGAAATAGTAATGGAAACCACAAAACACTTAAATGTACCAAAAATTTATCTTCTTCACATCCTTGTCATTTGTGTGGATCAAATGAAAACCACTGAATACGTCAATTTTGGTTGAAAGTTGGGCCACACGTGGCTGGTCAAATATTTTGTCTACTTTCAAAAGAGGATAACAGCTCTTGATGGTAGTTTTGTTCAATGCTTGGTAGTCCATGCACATCCATATCTCTCAAGATTTATTTCTCATGAAAGGTATAGGTGTTGTGTGGAGTGACGTTGAGATTTTAATCAACCCCTGACTGAGTATTTTCTCCACTCATCAAATAGGTACCCTTCTTTGTCGGTGTGCAACCCAAATTCAGGTCTATATGATGGTCAATGTTTTGTTGTGAAGGTAGCTCTTGGTGTAAATTTTAGGTAAATCTCCATTGAAACTCCTCTACCAATGACTCCAGAATTGTGAGGTGTCAAGGCCGATGTGGTTGCCTCTTTTGTGATTTCTTGAGCTTCCCTTATTTCCATGTGGAGTAGCCACACTTGAGCTCCACGTCACACGTATCATCTGGCCACATCCAAAGATATGGACTGGAATTTTGAAACTTCTCAAAGTACTTCCGCTTTGTCCAGTTCCGTTGCTTTCTATAGCTGTCACCACATTGTGGTTTTCTTGTCCACAGTCAGAGATTGTTTCTCTGTCGTTCATGCCGATGTAGATGGACCCGCTGCTCTAATCAAGTTGTAGATTGTGCCAGTATCAAAAATCTTCTTCGAGAATGATTATGTGGTCGCTCATTGGATAACGGTTACATTGTGTAGTTCTCCAATTCACAATTAGAGAGGTTCATGAGGTCGACGTATCTACATNTTGCCTTTTCAAAACACACTTAAACTATACCTCGTAGTTGTCCAATTCATGACAATGTTGAACCAGAAAATAGTTGTTAAAACCAAAGATCAGTACGGTCCATCCATTGTTGGATGTTCCAATAGACTGGCACTCAGGTTAGAGTGTTTATGAAAGAGTTGGACACTTCTTGTTCATTTCCCCCCCAAATCCACTCGGTGATGTCACGAGTTAGATTGAAGAGGGGGTCTCACACCCAAACATTGTTGTTTACAAATCGGTAGAAATAGTAATGGAAACCACAAAACACTTAAATGTACCAAAAATTTATCTTCTTCACATCCTTGTCATTTGTGTGGATCAAATGAAAACCACTGAATACGTCAATTTTGGTTGAAAGTTGGGCCACACGTGGCTGGTCAAATATTTTGTCTACTTTCAAAAGAGGATAGCAGCTCTTGATGGTAGTTTTGTTCAATGCTTGGTAGTCCATGCACATCCATATCTCTCAAATTTTATTTCTCATGAAAGGTATAGGTGTTGTGTGGAGTGACGTTGAGAGTTTAATCAACCCCTGACTGAGTATTTTCTCCACTCATCAAATAGGTACCCTTCTTTGTCGGTGTGCAACCCAACTTCAGGTCTATATGATGGTCAATGTTTTGTTGTGAAGGTAGCTCTTGGTGTAAATTTTAGGTAAATCTCCATTGAAACTCCTCTACCAATGACTCCAGAATTGTGAGGTGTCAAGGCCGATGTGGTTACCTCTTTTGTGATTTCTTGAGCTTCCCTTATTTCCATGTGGAGTAGCCACACTTGAGCTCCACGTCACACGTATCATCTGGCCACATCAAAAGATATGGACTGGAATTTTGAAACTTCTCAAAGTACTTCCGCTTTGTCCAGTTCCGTTGCTTTCTATAGCTGTCACCACATTGTGGTTTTCTTGTCCACAGTCAGAGATTGTTTCTCTGTCGTTCATGCCAATGTAGATGGACCCGCTGCTCTAATCAAGTTGTAGATTGTGCCAGTATCAAAAATCTTCTTCGAGAATGATTATGTGGTCGCTCATTGGATAACGGTTACATTGTGTAGTTCTCCAATTCACAATTAGAGAGGTTCATGAGGTCGACGTATCTACATGCATCCATTGTAACATTTTCCTTTAAATGCCCCTGGTTCATTCTGAAAACCTATCTTTTGATCAATGTCGTTGCTTACAAAACTATGAGAAGCTCCTCCGTCTTACAATAGGTGTACTTTTTTATGACTTTTACGACCCCTCAATTGTACTCGTAGCAGTATTGTCGGTTGGTCCTCCTTGTACCCCTCGTCAAACTTTGTGATATCCTACTACTTTTGGATTCTTATATTAACCATTCATTGAGGACTGAAAATTTATTTGTTTTTCTATGTTGAAAATTATCACATGTAAAACAAATACACTTGATTGAATTGCCCAACCATGTTTGAACCTCATCCGCCAAGAAAAATCCAAACACTAGTCATGTAACCTGCATCAATCATGCAATTGCTTGATGTTTAGTATCAGGTGGGCACCGACACCGGAAATCACAAGCACCAAACATGAAGATAATCCTTTGGTGGCAAAAAGAAACAAGATCTAAACAATTCAAAGAAGTAATTATGCCTAATTAGACTACACAAAGATAATTGATCTCGAAAAAAACATAAGTCTCGGGGTTGTACATTGTGTCAAAAGGCAAAATCATGAAGAATTTGGATATCAAGAATCCTCGTTTGCAGCAATATGGAGAGCTCGGATGGAGAATTGGTTGGTGCATTTTTTTTCTGATGGGAATCAGGGTTCACCATCTCTTGTCCGTTCTCATTTTCTGACTTGCAGAGCACTAATTTGAGTGCTAGCTTAATGGATATAATGGTTGTTAAGGCCCACAGATCTTGACATCTTTTGGTTCAAATCTTTGTCAATGCAAGCTTGTCAGCCACTGCCTCCTATTGCCCCAGGTGTCGTGTAATGCATGTCATTGCACAAGGTGGCATCAGCGGGGCCGGATGGTTCACCGAACCCAAGGAGTCCGTCACCGTGTTGGTCATCAAGGTTGTAGGTGTTGTCCCACTATCTGTGAAGGTTTCCACTGCTGCCTAATTTCCCTTGAGAGCAACATTGTTTACGTGTTGCTGATCCTCCATTGCCAGATTCTTTGCCAATTAGTACTACACTTAGTCGACTACACTTGCTCTATTCACTATTTTCATCAAAATATCTACAATATTCTTAACAATGGAGATGCATTGAAGACTAGAGCGAGGTTGTTGCTTGGTTCTCAATGCATTGACTTCCCCTCTAGCATTGCTATGCTCTAATACCAAGTGCCATGTCCAGAGAAATGTGGGTGGTTAACAGGCATGAGGTGTGGAGTAGTAGACACTTAAATGATTTGGGATAAATGGGTGATTTTTACTCATGATTAAGTGTAGCTCAAAGAAAATTTTCAAGTAATTCAAGCACATATACCCTATTGAGTTTTCATTGTGATGTTGAAAACACATTAGGGAACTTCAAAGTCATTTATTTTTCTCTGTGTTGAATACATATTACTTGAAGCAAACACAACTTATTGATTCTCCCAGCCACGTTTGACCCTCGTCGGCCAAGTAAAACCCAAACTGTGGTTTTTTTCTCTATTGTCACAAGATTCTTGAATTTCCATCGTCAACTGGGCAACATGACCGAAATTCATGAGCGTCGAACATGAAGATGATCCTTTGGAGGGGAAATAGACAACACAAACAAGGACTGGAATGTCCACCCACTGATTTACAAGGCTTGTGTACGTTTGGGATGCAACAAAGAGATACAAGTTGGGCCTTTGGTGATCGAGTCGAGCGATATATTTGATGTTGCATCATGAGTGGTCACTTGAAGAAACTCTGAGGAGAAGTTGAGGGGCTTCTTGAACATTGAGGTGTATCATTGAAAGTATAGTACTGTTGAAAATTCAACCCAAGAGTATCAAAACATCAATACAGTACGAGATACTTTGTTGACCTTTCTAGAAAGTGGTCAAATGTGTCTAAACATTTGGGAACGGATTACAAGAGGTCAGGACAGGTGGCCAAAATACCCTTAGAAGAATGGCATAAGAATCTGTAGGTCGACATAGGGTGAATGAATGCAAGGACTGAAATTCATATTTGCACAGTTGAGGGACTTGTGCACGCTTGGGACGTAACACTTACCACCTTTTAGCCGCGACATCCTAATGCGTTAGAAGATGTTGGACAATGACACCTAGAATAGCTATTTGGTATTTTTTGTGACGATAATGCCTAAGGATGCCCTTGATCATGTGATTCATGTCCCTATCCACTTGGGTTGGACGTGGAAGTGTAGCATCTCTATCCAAGAATGTATTACTAGTGTACTGGTATTCCTTAAGATTGTTAATGTGAAAGACCGCATGGATTGCTATGGTGTCTAGTAGGTGCAGCTGAGTGATGACATGTGTTTGCATATGATCAATCTCAAACGGGTGCAACAGCCGGGCACTGAGCTTCTGAGAGCCTCATTCACATACCTTGATGTTTGCTGAGCTGACTAGGACATGTTCACTAGTACTACACATGTTTTCATTGCAATGTTGCTCTGCTACTTTTGTATTTGTGAGGGTTTGACACATTTTCTCCCTAACATTGGAGAAAACTTGTTGATGGATGTCAACCAAGAGAATGCTACATTGACTTTGTAGAATTACCATTGTGGTGAGAACTTTAGCGTAAAAAAACTCAATTAGATTTCTTACCCATTACTGTAGAATTCACCGAGTTGTTTGAGAGTTTGGTCATTGGCATGTATTCTACTCAATCATTGCCTTAAGGCTTGTATAAATTGTGGAGGATTTGACTGAACGTCTGATTGGTCCACTTGGTACACCCGCCAGTTTCAAGATGGAACGTTGTTGAGAGTCGGATCTGATAGGCATAACATTTCATTACTGCATACCAAAATGAACAGTGAGGTTGTGTCTATTGTTGATGACGGTATGTGGCTCTCAATGTAGCTGTGCCATTTGATGTAGGAACAAACTCGTTGTTCCTTTTGTCGTGATGGTGGTGGCTTTTGAAAGGAATTTGGACATTTTGAAATGTCTTTCCATCATCACAGTGATGTTGCCATATCCCTGAAGAGTGACATGCAGTCTTGTCACAAAGTCCATATTGATGTCGAACCATGGCCTCATTGGAACTAGGAGTGGTTGGAGCAGTCCCGTTGGTCTTGTGCGACAAGATTTTTGGTGTTGTCATGTGTCGCATGAACTATAGAATGCCACCATGTTGTTCTAAATTTGGTCCCACCTATGTTTTAATTAATAAAGTTTCATAGTGCTTGTCCTGGTGGAAGTGTCCATGTGGACCGGTGTTGTGGCATTCCTCAAAGAGAACCTGTCAAGATTATTTTTTTCGATGTACAATGAGTTGGCCACTAAATTACCGTTGCTCGCCGGACGAGAACTTGTTTTCTTCAAGCGTGCAAAAATCATCGTATTTGTTTGTGAAAGTCCTCACAAGGTACGGGTCTTGTTTGACACGCATTGTGTTGATCTTTAACATCAAGTCTAGTTGCCGGCTTAGAGCATCTGATAGCATTGTTTTTCTATGCCACTTCTTCATGGCATAGCTCAAAGTAGATTCAAGGAACTCAAGCCATTGAGTTTCTTAACTACTCAGACTTGGCGGAGTCTTGAGATATCTTTGTGCAAAGAGGTCAGTGTGGATGAAAACTTAACAGCGTTTGAGATGGCACCACCACTTTTTGAATGGATGCACAACCTCCAATGTTTACTTCTTTTGCACAATGTACATGATTTCTGGCTTGCATAGTTTTTATGTACGCCACCTGTTGCTCTCTACCAACTTGTTCATGAAGGCGAATATCTCTCAATGCTCACTCGGATGCTTGGTGACCATAACATTGTCCACCATCGGATCTACAAATCGCAAGGCTAGCACAGAGGTCAGAGCAATTCTTGTCAAATTAACCACTTCTTCCTTGTTGTCTCCCCATCTCCTTTTGGTAGTGTCACAAGTGAGATCGGAGATCGGCCATGACACTCGAGCTTAGTCCCCAACATGTCAAGAGTAGTTCTTTTAGGAATCGAAAAACACATGTATGTCCCAAATGTTTGTCGACGTCCATGGTGATCTTTCACCTACNTAGCACAGAGGTCAGAGCAATTCTTGTCAAATTAACCACTTCTTCCTTGTTGTCTCCCCATCTCCTTTTGGTAGTGTCACAAGTGAGATCGGAGATCGGCCATGACACTCGAGCTTAGTCCCCAACATGTCAAGAGTAGTTCTTTTAGGAATCGAAAAACACATGTATGTCCCAAATGTTTGTCGACGTCCATGGTGATCTTTCACCTACCGTTGATATCGCTCAACAATTTGATCAATCAACAACAAAAGTTATAACTTAAGATATTTCCATGAGTTTCCCTCTTCGTAAAATCTCAGGAACGTTTTGGAGCTGTCCATTGTGCTCCTTGGGATATGACTACACACTAGACTGTTGTGGAGATACACCATGACAAAGTTGTCAAGGTACGCCTGATTTCTTTTCACTGAGGCCACAAATGTTGCATGGGCATTTGTGAGTCTGAATGGCATGAACATGAGCTCAAAATGCCGGCATCTGATATCAAAGTGGGTCATTTTAATGACATCGTCAGATACAAAGATTTTATGACATCTATTATGTAGGTTGATTTTAGTGTAAATTCTTTCCCACATAGTTGGTCCAAAATTCCGTCTACTCATAGAAGGGAACAGTCGTTGTCGATGATGATGTTGTTCAAATCTTGGTAATCTACTTGCACCCGCATATTGACTGTTTTTTTTAAGAGAAGTACAAGTGTCTTGAAGGATAACTTGGATGGAATGATGAACCCCTAAACGAGCATCTCATCTAGAAAGTTCTTGAGTGTGGTTAGCTTGTGGTCACTCATCTAATACGTCCCCTTGGCTGTCAATATTCTTCTTGGCTTTGGGTCTATTCGGTGATGGACACTGTGTTACAGAGGTAGCTCTCAAGGCATTGTTGTTGAGCAAGTCAAGCTATGAGGATAAAATCCCTCAAACTCCTCAACGATTGATGTAAACACCCTTGTGGAATAGCTATGAAACTATCAGTTTTGAGGACAATACTATCGTGTCTGCTGCCACAATCTTTCTACTTCCTTGTCTGCATGTGGATGAGCCATGCTTGTGCTTCACTTCATAGATATCATTTATTCATGTTCAGTGATATCGGTTAACAACTTCTTCTAGTGCATCCATCTTTGGTGCTCCCCATAACCGTCCTTGCGTTATGAGTCTCTCAATCACAAGCATGTGTATTTTTTACCACAATTGTTTATTTACAAATTTTCTTTGCTCAAGACTACTTATGGATTGCGCTCATACATAAATTCCGGTATGAGGATGATTCTGTTTTCTTGTGCACATCTTTCATTTGTGGTCGAAGTGGTTCACAAAGTTGATGGATATGTAGTCATCCATTGACAGGTTTTCCTTCAAACATCCCCGGTTTGTCATGAAAACTCAAAACATGAACCATGTCGTTGCTTACAAAGATGTGAGAGGATCCTCCACCGACTGGTGCTTGTAGCGTTCTGTGACTTCTACAACCTCTCGCTTGTATTTGTAATAGTATCACTGATTGATTTTCCATGTATTTCTTGTATGAATTTGCAATCTCAAGAATCCTTCTTTGCAACGATGTCATCTGATCAATTCGGAAATTGGTTGACGCAAATTTACCTAGCCATGCAAGAGGTCTGCCATCTACTCTTGCCATTTGCGTTAAAAAAAACCCCCTTTTGGTCTTCTTGTAATGGTTTCTCACGGTCAATGAAGATGTACCCAAGCTTCCCACAATTCTAGTGCATCCATTGACCACATTGATTGACAACGTCAATCTTAATCAAAGATGAGGTTTCCGTCGACGCTTGCCTTCCACCGCCATGATATGGATTGTGGCCATGCGGTCACAAGCCGTTGGATTGCTATATCTGAGTGTTGTTGGTAGGAATTTTGATGCAATCAACTATTTTGATCATTTGTGGAAGCTCCTCTTGAATGTCGACTACAGAGATTGCTTGCCTGATGTTGCATTTGAGGCCATTGTTGTAGGATAAACAGAGATCATCAGGCAAAGCCACAATCGGTGATGATTCCACAGAAATGTGTTACACTATATCACACAAGACTATTGACACATACATTGAAGCTTGTATCATACACCAGGATTCTTGTTGATTTTTTTAAAGCATGTAAGTATTGAATGTGCAAAAGTTTCAAGTTCTCCGATGCAGTCAGCGCGCAATGTCACATTGATGTTCTTGAGATGTCGCAGATGTGTGGTCAATGAGATGAGAGTATTCGTGTGAACCATTGATCTGGCTTTGAGGGTCTCCTACTACCGTTAGATGGTCTTTAGATTGGATCACCAACTTCAAGTCATGCCAGAAACATTCGAGGCTGCAAGTGTTGTTTTTCGCCCCAAAAGTGGTGAAGTACACCTCCAAACTGGTTTGCCACATCTCAACCGATGGCTCATGTTGTTTGTAGGTCTGAGCAGCTGAGGAAGTGTTGGAAAATTTTGGGTTTTGATCCCCACACGCATGCAATCTGAAGCTCCTCCATTGTTGCATTATGTTTTTGGAGTAGATGGGTATTAAATCTTATGAAATCTGATAGCTTTTTTAATAGATCTTTAATCATGCGAGTGTTTTAGAGGGTGCCTCACATTGTGCCAGGTAGTATCCCAGCAGGCAACAGAGGCCAAGAATTCATCAAGCCAGAGGTGTCCGTCACCCAGCTGGCCGCTAAGGTTGTTGTTTCTATGCCATTCACCGTTTAAAATACCTCTGTTCTCTTATTCCATTCGAGACCATTGTTGACCAGCTGTTGTTGATCTACCATCGCCAGTGTCTTCATCGGTTGTTGCTGGTCATGGTCGAGTTCACTCCCTCAATTCACCATTCTCATTTTGAGATCTTCAAAATTCTAAATGAAGGGGATGCATTGAAGACTTGTGAAAGTTTTTCGCCTTGTAGTTGATGTGCTGGCTGCCTCTCTATTGCTGCTATGGTCTGATGCCAAGTGTTACGCCGAGTGAAACATAGATGGTTTACAAGGATGGAATGCAAAGAGGATTCAAGGAATTGGGACGGTTGGATAACTTGGATAAGGAATGTACTTCAATGACAAGCGTTCAACATGTCGAATGTGTACAACTAAAGAAAAAAAGACATTATGAGCTAGATGTTGGGTCATGGACGCTAAATTCAAGCAACACTTGCTATGTTGTTTCACGAGTGTTTGCTTTGGGAAACCCTGCCAAGAAGTCAGAGGATTTTAAGAATATCGAGGCGTGGCTTTATAAAAATTATGGCCCTGTTGAGAAGTAAAGGGAAAACATCTAAATATCAATCAAATCAGTGAAAATTCTATTGAACTTTCAAAAAAGTGGTCCAATGTGTTGGATACATTGAAAACAGAACACCTGAGTTAGGGATACACGGCCATGATGTCCTTGGTTGAATGGAAAAAACCTCCTCAGGTTTATGCATAGTGGGCCATGAATGCAAGGATAGAAGTACTCACTCCCACCCTTTGGAGACTCATGTATACGTCGGAAATAGTATCACTTGCCCTCACTATGGAAGTATAAACTCCATCCATGTTATATCCTTGAAAAACAAATGTCCGTGAACGGTGTGAATGGGATTTTTCTTTATTACATTCAAGGCGCACCGTGCGCCAATTTGGCCACCTGCCCAGACCTCTTGTGTTTAACTTGCAAAGGTTCTAACATGTTTGAACACATTCTATGATAGTCTGCAGATCTAGCACTCAATTTTTCAATTTCGTGAAACACTATGGTCATTTTCTTGACATTGTTGGACTTAAATAAAGATGCACATTAGCATTATTAAAACTTCCCATTTTATTGGCACATGTCTGTAAAGGGACCAATCAGAGTACAACATTGCATGTTTCTCAAAACAAGCACCGAAGACCCCACATATGCCTCATTCCATTTCTCAAGACTGTACATGTATCGTCAACATTTGAGATCCTTGTCATAGAAAAAAATTAATGCTAAGAAAAAGACATCCAAAAGTCCCATTCTTTGATTTGTCTTATACTCTATACCTCACCCCCGTGAATCACCCATGTTCCACTTGGTGTAACACTTGGTATCACAACGTAGTGGTGCTAGATGGGCAGAAGACACTATTACTACATAGTGATTACCTTCCAAGAGTCTTCAGTGCATCTCCATCATCCAAAAGATCACAGACTTCAAGATGACAACATTGAACGTATTGAGTGCAGTCGACATCAAGCAAAAGTAACCTACAAAGAATCCTGCATAAGTGGATCAACAGGATGCTAGAAATGATGATCCTGAAGAAAAACATGCAGCAATGGAAACTTTTGCGGCAAATAGCACAAATGCAACGACTCTAACGACCAACATTGTGGCAGACCCCTCGGGTCGCCGCTGAAAGTAACAATCAGCTCCGCCTCTGTCGCCACTCATTAAGATGAAACTTGCCACAATGGGACACTAGATGACAAGCTTGCATCCATGAAGATCTAGACTAGAACTTGTTTGTACTTGAGAGCCTCATTGTCCATCTGCTATACTAACTTACGATGGAGCTTCAAAATTCATTCATGTCAGTTTTAGTGCTCACAGAGAGAAGTAATCATCCCTCAAATGAACTCCAAACAAGAGTAGTAATGTTTTAGCTGTTTGATTTTAAAAATGCTTAAGGACACATGGTTTAAATTTGGCTCATGTGTTTGGTGGTGTACTTTCACAGTTATTGGGGTGAAACCGACAAGGAGAACATTGACTTCACGACCTCACTTGTGTGGGACACATTCTTAAACTGGTGGTTTGATCTAAAGTCCATACAACAACACTTGGAGATTAGCATAGCTTTATGTGTGGCTCAGACAACCACTCTCAAATCATCGATCGCATGCGTTCTACCCCCCAAGCCGATGATTATAACATGGTACGACTCAATGACTCCACCAAGAATCTGGATGCACTTCGTAAGTGCCATACTTGCCCACTTTGAAAAAATGAACAAGAAGTATGTCGCACAGTACAAGCTTCAATGCTTGCATCATCAGGCAAATGTGACAGAGATAATGCAATATTTATCCTAGATTATCATTGACGGTGACCACAATATGGAAAACCTCTGTTTTTACAACAACAACCTCAAACATGACATCCAACAAGAAAATATGGTAATTGGAATTCAAGATAACCTTTTGCAAATGGCTAGGGAAGACAAGGCCACAACCCAAGTTGTGGTGGTGGAATGTTGTAATCTATTGAAACCTCATTCCCAATGGAGATTGAAGCTGTCAATAACTGTAATCAAGGTTTGGGCAAACTGACCTCAAAATCATTCTCTGACAATGATTTACATATCGACTTAACTTGCAAATAGATAGGAGCCGTAAAGCAATCTATGTTTGCACTTATGGAAATCACATGTGACAGCGAATAAGCAGAGGAGGCACGAACAAGCAAAATAGAAACATTTGCAGAATGGTACACATACTAGATGTAGTTGGATGTGGCCAAGAAATACCGATGATGTAAAGAACAAGCATGGTTAGCGCATGTACATTTGGGAGAAGCTCATGAGATCACACTAGCAGACGTGACAACATCATCCATAACGAACTCAACACCTACAAGTTTTGTCGTCATCTGGGAGGAGTATTTATCCCTTATCAAGGTCTTTGAATGAGTTTTTCTTCACTAACTTTTGCATAAGCTACCAACACAATGCATCGTCAATCACAAGATAGACATGTACCATGTAACAGGCCGATGGTCAATTGTGACCATCATACCAGCAACCACGAGCTGATCAAGTAATGAGAAGATGTGGATGACTTGTTTCATCACGGGTTCATCAAACCACCTACATCACCATCCACTTAACTGGTTATTTCATGAGAAAATGGTGATATCCAATCATGTGTAGACTACATGATGGTGAACGACATCACCATGAAGAATTGCCAACCCATTTTATGTGGTAAGTGTATGGGGTGAGTGCATGTGGCACTCACACCATACTCTCACCATATAGAACCCCCCCTAGCCCCCCCCCCACACTCGCTTGCCTATATGAATCATGTTGTTATAGGCTAGTGTACAATTAATAGGAACATTCCATGTCATAACCTTTCTGTAATCTTCACACATCATCATACTAAACTATAAACCCATATGATGGTTTACAAAATGACCCTGATAAGCCATTTTTTTGTTGTTGCTGGGATGAAGCGTGACATCTTCAAGAACTAGCCGGTGACAACACACATTGCATTAAACCCCTCCGATGTAATGGGACAACCCATCACAAAATGCACGGAGATATTGGATTATGGTTCTTTGATTACCAATAGCAATTGAATGAAACACAAGGATTTTTTTTTTTACTTTTGTATAAGCATGTGTCATAGGTATTCTAGTTATTAGTAAGATCGATTGAATATCTTCTCACTAGAGGCGTCCACTTCAATGAGTGGCATTCCAATCTTCTAAGAAAATCTATTGGATATCACTTTGAAGTATGAGAACTTGTTGAGTTAATCACCATCACCAAAAGCGGTTGTTTTATCGGAGCATAGATTTTTCATACCCACCAAATGCCTTTGAATAATTTACAAATGGAATTGTAAGTATGGATGTTGTTCAACAAGCAACACGTTTATCTAAGTCGTCAAGTGTGGCCGTTGACTAAGAGTGTACATTTGATTTCTTTTTTTTAGTTCGTATGCAATATGTTAGTTGAGGTTGGAATTGAGGAGCTCCCTACATCGAGCTTATTGATGACTCATGTTTGGGTAGGTTTGAAAATATTTGAAGGTGTGATGATCAATGCAGGCCACACATTGTTGAGATTGCACATAACTCGGACGTGTTTTCAATCATTGTACGGATATCACTACTTATCCCTTTTTGCATTGCGTATTTGAGCTTTGGAACATGTTTTCATTTCCTTGTACATTATCAATTATTCTCCACCCCCATTGTCTTGGAGAAGAACCACTGTATTGGCCCCATCGGATGCGTCTGTGGCCATGGCGTAGTCCATCATTGGATTATACAATTGTAATTATGGCAGAAAGATTAAAGTGTTTTTTAATGAGTTCAATGTTTCCCACTTTCTACCTTCCCAAATCCACTCGATGAGCATAGAAGTGAGACCAGGGAAAGGTACTGACACTTGAGCAATCCTTTACAAATGAATAGTTTAAGTTGCAAAACCCCCTAAACAACTAGATGTCCCTAGCATTGGTGTAATATAGATGGAAACATCCACTTTCTTTGGGTTCATAATGATCCATTTGACGCGAATGATGTGGACTAAAAAATCAATCAAAGTGTGACCAGTGTTGCAATTTAGGATTTTTTTAGATAACTTCTATGTTCATTAAACATCTTTAACCTATTAGAGATTTCCAATGTGCGCATGTACACTAGGATGTTGTTAAGATACAAAACAAAAATCCCTTCAAGGTAAGAATAAACATATTTTCATGTCGATCATAAGAATTCTCAAGGTGTTTGTGAGTTTGAATTACATGAGTGAAGAATTGAATTATCCATTTTTAACATAGAACAATGTCGTCTTGATGTTGTTATCACTTACTTGGTTATGATCAGTCACCGATAAAGTTGATTTTGGGAGAATGAAGTGCCTTACGGAGTTGGCCAAAAATCTTCTCTGGTCACGGACGCGGATAATGGTTCTTCATGGTATTGACCAATGAGGTTTCTTAGTCCATGCACATTTGCAGATTGCCAGATTTTGTCTTCACAAATGTATGGATTCAACATATGGTAACATGGTTGACTTGATAAACCAGACATCGAGCATCCCGTTGTAGACCTTTTTTAGTCTAGTCACCTTGTGGTTGCTCATCAAATAGGTTCCTTTGAAGGTCAGTTGACTACTTTGCTTTAAGTGCACTTGTTTGTCAACTCTTTATTGTGGGGGCTACTCTGAAGGTAGTTCATTTGGGAAAACCCCTTTGAACTAATCAACAAGCAATGCAAAATACTCTGAATTGGATGCATGCTTGTCAATTTTTTAGGCCAACGAGGCTCATGTTGTCACGTCTACAGCTGCATCCTCTTCTGCTTTCATTGCTCGACGTGGAATAGACACTCTTATGATTTTTGTTTCAAGTCCTCTAAAAATTTTGTTTTCATCAATTCCATGCATCGTTTTATATAAATGTTTTCCCTTGCCACTTCTTCCTCTATAGCTACGTATAATGGCTGCTACATCATATTTTCTTTACACAGATATAGGTGCCATTCTTTGCTATGAATGGCCGCATAAATTATGCCACTCTATTCTACTTTTAGTTTTTTATGGTACATGAAATGTTACTCAAAAATATGTTGTAGTTTCTCATTAAGAAAGTTCTCTAAATCATTACTTATTGAAAATCCCCACTTTGTAATCAGAGTAGTTTGTAACTTCGGTGATGTTTTCAACAATTCATTTGTGGTTTTCATTGAAAACCCATATTGTGCATGCAAGACTAACTTTCAAACCATGTCTTACCTTATAAAGCTATACGGAGTACCTCTAAATGGTAGAGATAGTACCATTACTTGACTTCCACAATCCCCTAGTTGCAGTTGAATTGTATTATTGGTTGGTTATCAATGTATCCACCATCAAAACTTGCAGTATAAGAACCCCTTATCTTCATGGGCATCAGGATCCATTAAGATGGTTGATACGTCACTTTAACATCTTCCAATCAGAAATCATTCTTGATGTCTACTCCTTTCCTTTTCGTTTTCCACCACTTAACTTAAGAGTCATGAGAAATGTCACCCGCCTTCCCTTGCGTCCAACACAACTATTCACAATGTCAAGCTGTACATAGTTGAGGTTTCCGTCGATTGCTATTTTCCTTTTTCAAAATATGGATGATGGCCTTAGGATTACCAACAATTGGATTCTTAAACTTCAGAATTGGATTTGGTGTTATTAATGGGCTAGTGTGATCACTGTTGCATGATCATCCTGGATGTTAGATGTTATAAAATCTGAAAATTTGTTGCATTGAATGTTGTTGTTGCAATGAAAAAGAGCTCGACAGGGTGATGTCACTTGTGGTGATGATTTTGTAAAAACACTATGTGTACTCTTCTATTGTAGAAGGTGTATGCAAGTGTTCAAGCTTGTATCATTCATTTAACTTTTCATTCATCTTTCTAAAGCAAATAAGAAAAACAAGAGTGATGTCCATCTAGCTTTTGTCTAGGCATGACTCTTTGACTGAGTCAAAGAGTCATGCCTAGTTGAGTTTTTTTCTACTTAAAAGGCATGACACCAATGTTTGACCATGTAAGAGCAGTCTCTTGTGCCGTTGATATAGCCTCACTAGTCTTTTCCTTCTGTTTCATGGTCTTTAGATTGGACCATCAACTTAACGTTGTGCCATGCCAAAACATGGTAGGGAGGCCACCTTTTAATTGTTGCCTCTGATCTCGATAGCGGTAAAGAAGACATCCAAACTCGTCAACTACATCAAAATGGGTGTTCCTTTAGAAATTTTGGGATTGAACAATTTGGGAGTGTTGAAAAAATTTGGGGCTCACTAAAAGTTTGGTTGTTTCTCTTGCTAAATCCTGAATCCTACACATTCAAATCTTGAATTTCCGTCATAGTTAAGATAAGATATTGGAGCATATGGTTGTTGGAGCTTTCAAATCCCAATCATTTCTGGTTTTTTCTTCATTAACCCCAATCTTTGGGTTGGTACTTCTTATCATGCAAAGAAACATCACATCAGGCAAAGGGAGAGGTGAAAGGCTGGCCCTGCCTTAGGATTTGGCCATCTGATTCACTGTCTATATTGTCTTAATTTGTTGCAAAGCATGCCTTTACAAGCTCCTTTTTCTAGATTGCATTGTAGATTGTGTACTTTCAATCCTCCATTTCTGATTTCATTGCACATTACGATTGCCCATAGTCAAGTTTGCATGGTCCATTCAATGCCGTCATTGTGAGATACTTGATCTACTAGATAGTGGCTATGACATTGTACTTAGTGCATTTTTGGAGCCTTCAGCATCACCAAAATTCCATACCAAATTGTACCTAGAGCTATACATGGATGATGTACATGGATGATATGCAAAGCAAAGGAAATGGAAAGTTTTGAAACTTTAAACTAGCAGTATGTTACCTTTATTGAAAACTGTTGGGAGTGGTATGTACATGAACTTAGTTAAACAGAAAAGAATGAGGTGTATTGTAGATCTTTGGTGTTGAATTCAAGCAACAAGTGCAAAATTGCTTTGTGCAAGGCCACTTCATACACCTCCACCAAGAATTCGGAGGGTTCAAGAATGTGGAGGGAAGGATCTGAAAAGGTTCAATGGAGACTATATGTTGACTTGACAATATGCAAAAATTGATATGTTTTGTGATATATTTGGCAACCATTTTGCAAGCAGTCCATTTTTAAAAATCTTATGTAAAGGAACATTGCAGGTCAGAGAAGGTAGTCAGAATCCTTTTGGTTGGTTGACATAAGAATCTTGTGGTTGAATCAGAGTAGGGCATGAATGGTATGTGACAGATACCCATGCATGGATTCTTGTGGTGTGTTCAGTAATGACAAATTCAATGATGGTTCACAAGTAGAAGGTGTCAAAAAGAGAACTATTCAAGAATTACGATGATTGGATAATGTAAAAAGAGAAGTAAGTGAAACTCAATGAAGAGTATCAGAAACATCAAGCCCATATGTAGAATAGCGTAATCAAGAATGAAGCATCATGGGACGATCAAGTCTAGCCACATGTACAACGTTGCTTGATGATTGGCTGTTTTGACAAATGCCATTAAGGATTATTGTATAAAATCAAGGTGTGTATTCGTTTTCTTAAAGATTCATCAAGAAGTTCATTATGTAGGATTGAGATGGTGATACGGTTTCCACTTGTTTTGTCAACAATTCTCCAAATTTGTCAATTGTGTCACAACGTTAAAAAAACATTGGATGTGAGGAAATGTAGTCATGAGGCACTCTGCAAGTCAGCGTAAAAGCCCAAAGGTTGGGTGGTGGTGTGCCTTGAAATGTAAGGATATGACTTCCTACACACAAGATTTAGGAACTAGTGTATGTCATGGACTTAACACCGAGAAGGTTCCCTTACAATAATGTGAAAACTTGAGGTGTATTATGGGGGAGAGTTTGAAAATGGTGTCATTTGAACAAAGGTCAAATGCTTGAAAAGTCAAAAAGAGAAGATGGGTGGGGAGATTCCACTCCCCAATCTTGTTAAAGAGTTGATCAACGTTAATTGATTGATGAAATTGCTTTCAAACTGTCATTTTTGCAATCATTACCCTTTAAACAAAGATTTTAGTTTTGAAACTGCCATAACATATGAATTGACCTTGACTTTACCATTATTTGTAATTTCAATGAAACTATGAGGATTGCATTATGAGTGCGCATCATTGAATGGTTGTTCTAGAATCCAAAATATGTATGAATGGAATATGTTTGAGAATTTCACTTTTTCATAACTCTTAATGTTAAGTTTTAATCACAAGAATCAATTGATGGATGTAGGAGGTATGTGTTTTTCTTTTGATAGTTATTGATTACATCTGATTCACGCTCAAATGTTACAACAAACTTGCGTCACCAGTTTCTTATGTATGATTATGGAGGGAATCATTACCAACATAGAAATAATACCTTGGTACATTGAGATTAAATTAAAGTTAAAGATTAAGGATCCTTGATATAGAAAGGTCTTGTTACAATACAAGTATTTAATGACTTGATAATAGGTTGTGTTAATAATCCTCTTTCTAAACGTTTTTTCCAAAGTAATTGGAATTGTTTTCAATGCAAGAACATTAAGCATTCTTTACTCGTGAGTATTGCTTTGGCAGCAAAGGTGAGCATTTATACTCATTGTGTTTTGTTTTATTTTAGCACAATCATAATAAAGGCTGAGATGGCCATCCATTTTGCCAAGAAGGATTTAGACAATATACGAAAATGAATAGACACATGAAGAATGCATTTTTGTGATTAATTTGTTTTCCATTGAAAATATAAAACATCAGACATGCAACAAGAATATGTAGATGTCTTTAAATTTACATTCTAAGAAGAACTTTTTGAATTTGATCTTAACCATATGTTATTGCAATTTTTGATATGGCATCTTGAGTTTGAGAATTGTTCTCTGCATATTTATTTCTCAAGAGAGCTACAAGAAATCATAGTGCCTCCGAGCTGAGAAAGAAGTGTTCCTAGAAACATTAGGTTCATGGAGGAGAACCTTAGCAGAGTTAGGATTTGATTGAATTCTTAGGATTCTTCTCCTTTTATTTGCTGGTGGTTGTAGAAATAGTTGTACCTTTGGATTCTGAATTGTTTTCTATATTTGGAAGTACCACCTCCATTTGAACTATAGTTATGATTTGTTGAGTCAGCCATGTGTGTGTCGGTATTAACAATTGAAGTTTCTACATTATGCGCAGATGTACCTTACGGTTTTGTAGTCCAAAAAGTTCACACAAAAGGTTCTCTTGAAATGAATTCGTTTTCGGTCTGCTTCTGATTTGAACATGCTTTGACAACATCAGTGATGATACAATAATTTCCTCAAGAGGACATGTTAAAACAGGATGAAAGTTTTGATGCGTATTCTATGTTCAAATCCAACATAATTGATTCACAAATCCCTTGTTTAAAAGATTTTCTTGGCAGTTAAAATATAGATACATCCTTGTATTTAAGCTTTGCAAAGTTATGTACCCATCATGGTCTTGTTAATAAACATGAGGAACATGTACCAAACTTCTATTCTATTAAATTTGAATTACTAGTTAATTTTTGCACGATAAGTAATGCATAAAAGTTTTCCCATACTATAAAAAACGTTCCACAGAAAAAATACACTAATGACCCCACATCATTGTCTATAATTTTTTATGTTTCATGTGATGGGATAAATTGAACAAAAACATATTTTTCTGACGATGCATTGGAATGAAATATTCATGTAAAGATTTGTCCCTGATTTTTGTATCATATCTTCTTGTTGCAGTAGTTTTTCTTTGTACAAGAAAAAACAAAACACCATGTAAGTACATGTGCAATTTGAATATATTATGATTTTTTTTAAAATTCCATGAATCATCATCCTTTTTTTCTCTTGCATAGGGGCAAGTAATGGGGCGGTTAAACTATTTGACTTTGCATGAATGGTTTCATGTCTTGTTTTCAATCTGGAAGAGGCTGATGTCATGAGATTCTTAGAATATTCATAAAACTTAAGCATTCATGAATGTTTGGCCATGTGAAAAAGACTCTCTTCCAAACAGTACTGCAGAAGTTGTCTGGTTCTGGCTGCAACGCTGAAGTTGGCTAGATCTGCACGAGTTGAAGCCAGTTGATGCCACAGTTATTGATGCCGAGGAATATGGGTAGATTCGTCGTTTTTCCCCGTCAGTCGCCATCCAGTGGAACTACGTTTTTTAGAGGAACGATCCTATGGGGATCTTATTCTCATGCCCTAAGTGACAAAAGTGTTTTTCAAGATTACAAATAGTGGTAGAACATGGAATGAGTCAGAGAACATCTGACTTTCGTCCGCATTTTCGTATTGAGATACGATGTCCAAACCTTTCACTCCTCGCTTTTCCACTGCTCGATTTCATGCTTCCGATTTTGATTCTACGGTTTTATTGATTGCGCGCTACATTGGTGATTCTTTGGTGATTCTTGCAGGGGAGGGATTGCGATAGAGTCGTCGAGAAATCAGACAGAGGGTTAAGGGTTTCCACGCTTTCTGTCTTGGGAAATCGACAGAAGTTCTCTGCGATTTTCGGGACAGCGGTGAAACGATCCTGTTGGATTTCGTCGTCCCGCAAGAACCATATTTTGCAGTCGGTAATGAAGTTACATATACTATATCTCGGTCGTCCGTTCGCTGAAAAACACCACAAATGGCATCGATTGAGACGCTCTCCCTTCACAAGTGTACAATTTTCAATGAGAGCTGTCACCGTAGGCTTTGGATTTATTCTTTCTCTTTCCCCTAGTGAAAACGTTTTCAAGACGTTTGTAACGATGCCACGATGGCAGGTTAGAAAGAAAAAGGCGGGAAGACTTTGACCAATGTGTGATTTTTACGATGCTTCTCGCCGTTGATGCAAGCTTTCTCGTCGGATCGCCAAGACGATCTTCAAGCCGTGTCTCGCCGGCCGAGGAAAGAATCAAAATGAAAATCGAAGCGGCGGTTCACCCCACAGGAGTACCTCCTTTCCTGAACACAAACGACTACATAGGTCCGGAAAATGCGTACGTCGAAGGTAGTTCGAACTAACGTAGCTGTAATCATTCCATGCGACATTACGCGAGTGTATCTAGCTCTGATTCTTGGCGCAGGAAACCAGGACCAATAAGACGGTAAGGCAGGTCAAGATCCAGGACACGGACAACAGGTGCTACCACTCGAAGTGCGAGTCCTGACACTGAACGACTTCCAACATTACCAGCCACTGGTTCTCCGATGGACGTTGAAACCTTGTGGCTCGGAAACTACGCGAACGCATGAAAAATGGCGAACAGCACGAGCGCAAAAGAACCGTCAACTAGTCGAATATTCCATGAATTGTCATCACATGGCTAACTAACTGTGGGTCGTATTTAGTGAATTTTACCACTTCTTTATCAAGTCTACTCAACAAACAAAATTTAGATTATCATTCCATCTTCACCACTTCTGAAGATGAATGAAGCCTTTAATTCATTCACATGAAAGGGAAAAAATGCATCAGAGACAAAGCAATTTGGTACATCAATGAAATGTAAAACAAAATTCATGATTGGAAGGAAAAAAATAATGGATCATACATTTTGTGACCTCATTATCCACATACAAACATGAAAGTACGATTTTTGCATAAAACACGACGAGGAAAAACTAAAGTTATTCAAAAAGAGGAAACAATATTCAAATTTTANTCACAAAAAACGAGTTCATGTTTAGATTCATGATGGGAAAATTACATTTAAAGAAGTTTTTGCATTTTCATGTATTTACTTTGCTGTTATAAGAGTTGGTTTTCACAAAGTAAGGTCTTCCATCCAAACCAACCGCCTATAGCTCAAGGATGTTATGCCAAATGGAGCGTACATGGTGAAATACTAAGAATTGCAAGGCATAACACAGTTTGAAAACTTTGAACACTTATTTCGGACACTTCTTATTAGCGATAAGTGCACATCAATGACAAGAGTCGAAACGACCACACATACATTCAAGTTTCAAGTTACGAATGAGAATAGTCGTGGTTATTGAATCGATTGTTTAGTGACGCATGTGGAGTAATGTCATGAGTGGTTGGATTAAGAAGCACTACTCGAAAACCACGGGGCTTTAAAGATCAACAACGAAGATGCGAGATGCATCTTCTTTCATCTCGATAATCATGGATGCACTGAGAAGTTGACCAAAAGTTCATGACACTTTTGTTGATGATTCTTGAGAGGGGTTGATGTTGTCATAGTTGCGACAAGGAATGTCAGAAGGTGAGGGTAGTTGGCCAAATTAATCTCGACTGTCTAAGTAAAAAAATAGGTTTCAACGAGTAGTGCAAAATGATAGAAACTCCCACTTGCAATCATTAAGGACTTGTTTACTCATGGAATGCAACAAGAGATCCCAACTCAAGCAACATAGTCCTAGTTACGAGCATGAATCCATCTGCCTAGGAGGCTGCGAACCTCATCATGCCCACGTCAAGAATGAACCCTAACACTTTCAATAAAGTTGTTAAACATCAAATGAAAACTGACCAACTTCAAAATTGTCGTGATGAGTGCTTCATTACACCAAATCCATCAAATATGTCTTTAAACAATCAAATTCACTTGTGACATGATACAACCTGACTTGATGATGCAATTATGTAAACATTGTTAAGTAATCAAAATTAATGGTTTTTTCGATGAAAGATCATCTTTACATTCAAATCTTCACTTTTTGAAAGCTTTAAATGCCAAAGAAAGGATTTTTAGGGCTAACATTCAATTCATTTCTTCCTCATTGTCTGAGGTAAAAATTCAGACGCACATGGATCATGTTTCGACCCCTCACCTTCTAATGAATAGCACATATCCAGAATCCCATTTTCAAAAACTATTTGAAAGATTATTGAAAGCTTGATTGCCTCTTGAAAACTTCGAGGTGTCAAGAAAAGATAACACCTTATTGTTTATTGAAACATTCTCAATTATAGGTGTTTATGAATATTTTTCACACATGGTGTAGCTTTAAAACTGTCAACACAACCACCTAGACACCTCAAATCATGGAACCCATGAAGTGTCATAGAATGAGTGCCTCATATGTATGGAAGGAAATTGCCTTTATTTTTCTGAAACACCTTAAGATTTGTTTAGGGCCCCACAAAGTTTTGATCAAACAACTAGTCTAGGGTGGCCTTGAAATCCTCACAATCTTAAAGAACAAGCCACTATATTATAAAATAAATCAATTCAAGGATTTCACCTCTTACATTACATGATAATGGTTACCTATGTATTCCATTGCACATGTATCTCTTCAGTTATCAGATAAATTCCAATGAAAGGTACATATGGTTTACATATTGTACAAATGGATACATAACTTCACAAAATATGTTTAAGTTAGTCATAAATGGTTTGACAAGATCCATATGAAGAAAACAATTTCTTATGGGTCAAAGAAAATGTCTTTCCTATCAAACTCTTTGATTATGAAACCAAAAACATGGACGTGATCCAGAGATTTAGTTTTTGCTGTACATATTCTGATTGTTTCAACATATTTGTTCGAAGTTAGAATCAGTTGCAATTCATATGTCAATAAAAAAAATAACCTTATCATCTCATTTACACTCTTGAGAAAGCGGTGAGGAATTCCACACAAGATTTTCTCACCTTCATAAGGTACAAACATGGATATTCATCACAATTATGAGGTAGAATGTTTATGAAACAACCATGCACTCACAAAATCGTGCACACACAAACACACACACACACATACACACACACATGCACACACATACACACACACATGCACACACATACACACACACATGCACACACATACACACACACATGCACACACATACACACACACATGCACACACATACACACACACATGCACACACATACACACACACATGCACACACATACACACACACACACAAACAAGCACACACACACACACACACACACACACACACACACACACACACACACACACACACACACAAACACACACAAAGATAAACACACACACACAATGCCACTATAATTAACGTTTTCAAAACATGATGGAAGAGCTAGATGAGAAAACTGAGTCTACATATCCACCTTTTTATCAGTTATTAATTTTGAAGTCTGATTAAACTTGTCCATGCTTTGTTTTGGTGAGCACTATTTTTACCTCCATAGGGGTAGCGCTTATGGGGAACTTCCAAAAACACATGGCAATATGTTTATGCATTAACTTGGATTTTTCATGAAAAAGAAAATAATCTTTACGTCATGATAGGTTAGAAAGAAGAAAGGGTGCAACAGATTAAGCCCATACGCATGGGTTGTTCCTCACCAAAGAGAAATCAACCTAATGAACATGATGAAAGAACAAAGGCATGGGAATGATTTGGCCAAGAAACTTATGCGCTCCTTCATAGAAGATAAACCATGGATGGAGACAACATAAATGCATGGTTTTTCTTTAAAGAGGTGATGGGCCATGCATATGTATTTTCATGACAATGGTGTAATGACCGTGGAAGTGAATTTGGTCGTTGTACATGATGGATACATGATAAATGTATATGTGCTGAACATGCAAGAAGATTGGCCGAAATTCAATTTCCTTTCATGATTTTCTAATTGCCACATGATACAACTCTGGAGAGATTCATTTGATGTCATTGAATTCTAATCTATAAGGATTATACCCTAATAGAAATGGTAAACTATTCCCTATGTTTCTTTTGAGACTCAAACAAGTATCCTACATACTCAGAGCTACTAAATCTTATCAACAAGCAACCATTTGATATACAAAAAGGAAAACATTGGTTTTTTTGGGTTCAATCTTTTACAAAGATATCAAATAAATTCCTAAATTTGAAGATCATTTTAAGATCCAAAAGAAGAATAAAACACCAGTACATGGAAGCATGTTTCAATTTCCCACAATTTATCAATAGCAGATAGAGACAATTGTACCCAAAGCATAACACTTTCAAGGTAAATGATATCCTTGTTAAAGTAGTCAAAATGTGTTGCTTCTTGCGTTAAAGTGCCTAGTTTAGTCCTAGTTTAGTTCTGCTAGCCAGGTTTGTCTCACAAGGTTAACTCCTGCCGTTGTGACCCTTGCCAAACTTACAGCTAGGAGCTTGCGCACGTCCTCTGACCTGCGCATAAGTCAGGTGGTGCACTCGTTCTAAAAAATGGGGCCTTTTTCTCCCTCATAAAAGGGGAGCGAAAGCCCCCCTCTCACCACTCGCATGGGCTTCGCGATGCCTTTGCCTGGAGCATGTTGCACCGCGCAACATGCTCCTGGCAGCTGACGTCATCCTTTGCGCAAGGCCAACCGGGTAGGGGGTGGTCCTTGCCGTCGTTGACTCAATCTTTTCAAAAAGACAAAACACTTTCTTGTGTTTGCCTCCATCCGCTCTCTTGCCTAACTCTGTGCAACCCTCCTCACAAATCTCAAGAGCGCTCCGCCGCTCATGGCTCTCGAGAGCGCCTTCCCCCCTCTCAATGGGACAGTTAGCCCCGCGGCTAGCTCCCGGCTCCACCCGCCTCCTTCTGCCTCCCGCCTCCTTCACTCTCCCTCCCCCTCATTCTATCCTATTCAACATGGCATCAAGCCATTGAGGGCCTGTGGGCTCCGTTTCCTCGCTTCCGCTTCTGCCATCCGCCTCCGCTGCCGCTCTCTGTCGTTGCCGCTGTCGGCTGTTGCCACAGCTACCACAACCGCCGCCCTTGCTTCCGTCGCTGCCCTTCAACCTCATCGTCCTCTTTGCGAGTGTTGTCCGTCGTCGTGGGCACCGTCTGCTGTCCGGACAGTTTCGGCCCTCCTCTCCTCCCTTCTCGCCACGTATGCCCCTGTCAAGTCCCCCCTGTCGTTTCTCTCCTACAGGTGCATTCCTCATCTTCCCTACCTTTGGCAAGGCCTCGGCCCCCTCGTCCTGTTTGCTCGCCCTGCGTTCTTGCCTCGGGCTCTTGTCCCCCGTCTCTCCTACTCCAACCTTCGGTTCGACCTTGCTCTCTGGCGAGCAGACCTCTCCTCCTCGGCTCCCTTTCTAGGCTTTAGGCTCTAGGCTCTAGGTCATCTAGCTCTAGCCCTTAGCCTTTAGCCTCTGGGCTTTGGACTGTGGACTCTAGACTCTAGGCCCCTGGCCTCTGCTCTGCTGTGTGTGGCCTCAGGCCGACCCCCCCAACTGTTCCTTGTCTTTCTGCTCGGCTCCCAGAGCCCGGGGTTGTATACCCCTAATCGGTCGTGTGGCCTTTGCTGCCTTCGAGACCTGCCCTTCCGGTGTTCTAGGACCCCCCCTTGCCGGTGGGTCTCGTCCTGGCCTTTTGTTCTTATTCTTTCCTCTCTCCTTCCTCCTTTCTCCCCCTCTGTATCTCTCCCTACTCCCCCTCTTCCTGCTTCCTCTCTCTGATCTCTCTGCCTTCCCTCTTCATCTCTCTCGCTATCTCTCTCTCCTCCCCCATCTCTCTCTCTCTCTCTCCCTCCTGCTCTCTCCATGCCCTCTCTTGCCTCTCTGCGCTCCCTGTCTTCTCTCTCTCTCTCTCTCTCCCGTTCTCTCCCTTTTCTC
>SZWC01024284.1:6555-33393 GCA_023375785.1 Penium margaritaceum
CAGAAACCAAAGCCGGGTCACAAAAACCAAAGCCGGGTGACAGAAACCAAAGTCGGGTCACAGAAACCAAAGCCGGTCACAACAACCAACCCTGGGTCACAAAAACCAAAGCCGGGTCATTGAAACCAAAGCCGGGTCACAAAAACCAAAGCCAAGTGACAGAAACCAAAGCCGGATCTTAGAAACCAGAACCAGGTCACAAAAACCAAAGCCATGTCACAGAAACAAAAGCCAAGTGATAGAAACCAAAGCCGAGTCACAGAATCCAGAGCCGGGCCACAGCAAACCAAAGCCAGGTCACAGATACCAAAGCTGGGTCACAGAAACCGAAGCCGGGTCACAGAAACCAAAGCCGGGTCACAGAAACCAAAGCTGTGCCTATGGTACAAGGACATTTGCTTTGGGTACCTGTGCCTGTTCCTATGGTACCTGTGCCTGTGCCTAGGGTACCCGCGCCTGTTCCTAGGGTACCAGCGCCTGTGCCTAGGGTACCTGCGCCTATGCTTAGGGTACCTGCGCCTGTGCCGAGGGTACATGCGCCTGTGATTAGCATATATGCGCCTGTCCCTACGGTACCTGCGCCTGTGCCTAGGGTACCTACGCCTGTGCGTAGGATACATGCGCTTGTGCCTAGGGTACCTGCGCCTGTCCCTATAATACCTATGCCTGTGCCTTTGGTACCTGCGCCTGTGCCTAAGGTACCTGCGCCTGTACCTAGGGTACCTGCGCCTGTGCCTAGGGTACCTGCGCCTTTCTCTATGGTACCTGCGCCTGTGCCTAGGGTCCCTGCGCCTGTGCCTAGGGTACCTGCGCCAGTGCTTAGGGTTCCTGCGCATGTGCCAAGGGTACCTGGGCCTGTGCTTAGGGTACATGCGCCTGTGCCTAGGGTACCTGCGCCTGTGCCTAGGGTACCTGCGCCTGTGCGTAGGGTACCTGCGCCTGTCCATACGGTACCTGCGCCTGTGCCCGGGGTACCTGCGCATGTGCCTAAGGTACCTGGGCCTGTGCATAGGGTACCTGCGCCTATGCCTAGGGTACTTGCGCCTGTGCCTACGGTACCTGCGCCTGATCCCAGGTTACCTACGCCTGTGCCTGGGGTACCTGCGCCTATTCCTAGGGTACATGCGCCTGTGCCTAGGTACCTGCACCTGTGCCAAGGGTACCTGTGCCCGTGCCTATAGTGACTCTGCCTCTGCCTAGGGTACCTGTGCCTGTGCTTAGGGTACCTACGCCTGTGCTTAGGGTACCTGCGCCTGTGCCTAGGGTACCTACGCCTGTTCCTAGGGTACCTGGGCCTGTGCCTAGGGTACGTGCGCCTGTGCATAGGGTGCCTGCGCGTGTGCCTAGGGTACCTGCGCCTGTGCCTGTGCCTATAGTGAATGTGCCAGTGCCTAGGGTACCTGCGCCTGTGCCTAGGGTACCTGCGCCTATGCCTAAGGCACCTGTGCCTGTGCGTAGGGTACGTGGGCCTTTGCTTAGGGTACCTGCGCCTGTGCCTAGGGTACCTACGCTTGTGCCTAGGGTACCTACCCCTGTGCCTAGGGTACGTGCGCCTGTGCCCAGGTTACCTGCGCCTGTGCCGAGGGTACTTGTGCCTCTGCCTAAGGTACCTGTGCCTATGCCTATGGTACCTGCGCCTGTGCCCAGGTCACCTGCACCTGTGCCCAGGGTACCTGCGCCTGTGTCTAGGGTACATGCTTCGTGCCTAGGGTACTTGCGCATGTGCGTAGGATACCTGCGCCTGTGCCTTGGGTACCTGTGCCTATGCCTAGGGTACGTGGGACTTTGCTTAGGGTACCTGCGCCTGTGCGTGGGGTACCTGCGCCTGTGCCTAGGTTACCTGCGCCCGTGCCTAGGGTACCTGCTCCCGTGCCTCTGGTACCTGCGCTTGTGCCTATGGTACATGCGCATGTGCCTAGGGTACCTACGCCTGTGCGTAGGGTACCTGCGCATGTGCCTAGGGTACCTGCGCCTGTGCCTAGGGTACCTGCGCATGTCCCTATGGTACCTGCGCCTATGCCTAGGGTACCTGCGCCTGTGCCTAGGGTACATACGCCTATGCTTATGGTATCTGCGCATATCCCTATGGTACCTGCGCCTGTGCCTAGGGTACATGCGCCTATGCTTAGGGTATCTGCGCCTGTCCCTAGGGTACCTGCGCCTGTGCCCAGGTTACCTGCGCCTGTGCCTAGGGTACATGCGCGTGTGCCTATGGTACCTGCGTCTGTGCCCAGGTTACCTGCGCCTATACGTAGGGTACCTGCGCCTGTCCCTAAGGTACCTCCGCCTATGCCTAGGGTAATTGCGCCTGTGCCTAGGGTAATTGCTCCTATCCCTAGGGTACCTACGCTCGTGCTTGGGGTACCTGTGCCTGTGCCTAGGGTACGTGGGCCTTTGCTTAGGGTACATGCGCCTATTCGTATGGTACATGCGCCTGTGCCCAGGGTACGTACGCCTGTGCCTAGGGTAATTACGCCGGTGCCTATGGAACCTGCACCTGTGCTTTGGGTACCTGCTCCTGTGCCTAGGGTACCTAAGCTTGTGCTTAGGGTACGTGCGCCTGTCCCTAAGGTAGCTACACCTGTGCCTCTGGTACCTGCGCCTATGCTTAGGGTACTTGCGCCTGTGCCTGGGGTACCTGCGCCTGTGCCTATAATACCTGCGCCTGTGCCTATGGTACCTGCGCCTATGCCTCAGGTATCTTCGCCTGTACCTAGGGTACCTGCGCCTGTGCCTAGGATACCTGCGCCTGTGCCTAGGGTACGTGCGCCTGTCCCTAAGGTAGCTGCACCTGTGCCTCTGGTACCTGCGCCTATGCTTAGGGTACTTGCGCCTGTGCCTAGGGTACCTGCGCCTGTACCTAGGGTACCTGCGCCTGTGCCTATAATACCTGCGCCTGTGCCTATGGTACCTGCGCCTATGCCTCAGGTATCTTCGCCTGTACCTAGGGTACCTGCGCCTGTGCCTAGGATACCTGCGCCTGTGCCTAGGGTACCTGCGCCTGTCTCTAGGGTACCTGTGCTTGTGCCTAGGGTTCCTACGCCTGTTCCTAGGGTAATTGTGCCTGTGCTTAGGGTTAGTGCGCCTGTGCCTAGGGTACCTGCGCCTGAGCTTAGGGTACCTGCGCCTGTGCCTACGGTACCTGCGCCTGTGCCTATGGTACCTGCAGCTGTGCCTAGGGTGCCTGCGCCTGTGCCTGGGGAACCTGTGCCTGTGCCTATAATACCTGCGCCTGTGCCTACGGTACCTGTGCCTGTGCCCAGGTTACCTGTGCCTGTGCCTGGGATACCTGCGCATGTGCCTAGGGTACCTGCGCCTGTGCCTAGGGTACCTGCACCTGTGCCAAGGGTACGTGTGCCTATGCCCAGGGTGACTGCGCCTGTGCCTAGGGTGACTGCGCCTGTCTCTAGGATACCTGCGCCCGTGCCTGTGGTACCTACGCCTGTGCCTAGGGTACCTGCGCCTATACCTAGGGTACCTACGCCTGTGCATAGGGTACTTGCGCCTGTCCATAGGGTACCTGCGCTTGTCTCTAGGATACCTGCGCCTGTGCCTAGGGTCCCTGCGCCTGTGTCTAGCGTACCTGTGCCTGTGCCTAGGGTACCTGCGCCTGTGCTTAGGGTATCTGCGCCTGTCCCCAGGGTACTTACGCCTGTGCCTAGGGTACCTGCGCCTGTGCCTAGGGTACCTGCACCTGTGTCCAGGTTACCTGCGCCTGTGCCTAGGGTACATGCGCGTGTGCATAGGGTCCCTGCGCCTGTGTCCACGTTACCTGCGCCTGTGCCTAAGGTACCTGCGCTTGTCCCTAGGGTACCTCCGCCTGTGCCTAGGGTACCTGCGCCAGTGCCTAAGGTACCTGTGCCTGTCCCTAGGGTACGTGCGCCCGTGCCTAGGGTACCTGCGCCTTTGCCTAGGGTACATGCGCGTGTGCCTAGGGTACCTGCGCCTTTGCCCAGGTTCCCTGCGCCTGCAACTAGGGTACCTGCGCCTGTCCCTAGGGTACCTGCGCCTATGCCTAGGGTAATTGCGCCTGTGCCTAGGGTACTTGCACATACCCCTAGGGTACCTACGCTCGTGCTTGGGGTACCTGTGCCTGTGCCTACGGTACGTTGGCCTTTGGTTAGGGTACATGCGCCTGTTCCTAGTGTACATGCGCCTGTGCCTAGGGTACCTGCGCCTGTGCCTATGGTACGTGCGCCTGTGCCTATGGTGACTGCGCCTGTGCCTAGGGAACCTGCGCCTGTGCCTATAATACCTGCGCCTCTGCCTAGGGTACGTGCGCCTGTACCTAGGGTACCTGCGCCTGTGCCTAGGGTACCTATGCCTGTGCCTAGGGTGCCTGCGCCTGTGCCTGGGGTACCTGCGCCTGTGCCTAGGGTACCTATGCCTGTGCCTAGGGTGCCTGCGCCTGTGCCTGGGGTACCTGCGCCTGTGCCTAGGGTACCTATGCCTGTGCCTAGGGTGCCTGCGCCTGTGCCTGGGGTACCTGCGCCTGTGCCTAGGGTACCTATGCCTGTGCCTAGGGTGCCTGCGCCTGTGCCTGGGGTACCTGCGCCTGTGCCTAGGGTACCTATGCCTGTGCCTAGGGTGCCTGCGCCTGTGCCTGGGGTACCTGCGCCTGTGCCTAGGGTACCTATGCCTGTGCCTAGGGTGCCTGCGCCTGTGCCTGGGGTACCTGCGCCTGTGCCTAGGGTACCTATGCCTGTGCCTAGGGTGCCTGCGCCTGTGCCTGGGGTACCTGCGCCTGTGCCTAGGGTACCTATGCCTGTGCCTAGGGTGCCTGCGCCTGTGCCTGGGGTACCTGCGCCTGTGCCTAGGGTACCTATGCCTGTGCCTAGGGTGCCTGCGCCTGTGCCTGGGGTACCTGCGCCTGTGCCTAGGGTACCTATGCCTGTGCCTAGGGTGCCTGCGCCTGTGCCTGGGGTACCTGCGCCTGTGCCTAGGGTACCTATGCCTGTGCCTAGGGTGCCTGCGCCTGTGCCTGGGGTACCTGCGCCTGTGCCTAGGGTACCTATGCCTGTGCCTAGGGTGCCTGCGCCTGTGCCTGGGGTACCTGCGCCTGTGCCTAGGGTACCTATGCCTGTGCCTAGGGTGCCTGCGCCTGTGCCTGGGGTACCTGCGCCTGTGCCTAGGGTACCTATGCCTGTGCCTAGGGTGCCTGCGCCTGTGCCTGGGGTACCTGCGCCTGTGCCTAGGGTACCTATGCCTGTGCCTAGGGTGCCTGCGCCTGTGCCTGGGGTACCTGCGCCTGTGCCTAGGGTACCTATGCCTGTGCCTAGGGTGCCTGCGCCTGTGCCTGGGGTACCTGCGCCTGTGCCTAGGGTACCTATGCCTGTGCCTAGGGTGCCTGCGCCTGTGCCTGGGGTACCTGCGCCTGTGCCTAGGGTACCTATGCCTGTGCCTAGGGTGCCTGCGCCTGTGCCTGGGGTACCTGCGCCTGTGCCTAGGGTACCTATGCCTGTGCCTAGGGTGCCTGCGCCTGTGCCTGGGGTACCTGCGCCTGTGCCTAGGGTACCTATGCCTGTGCCTAGGGTGCCTGCGCCTGTGCCTGGGGTACCTGCGCCTGTGCCTAGGGTACCTATGCCTGTGCCTAGGGTGCCTGCGCCTGTGCCTGGGGTACCTGCGCCTGTGCCTAGGGTACCTATGCCTGTGCCTAGGGTGCCTGCGCCTGTGCCTGGGGTACCTGCGCCTGTGCCTAGGGTACCTATGCCTGTGCCTAGGGTGCCTGCGCCTGTGCCTGGGGTACCTGCGCCTGTGCCTAGGGTACCTATGCCTGTGCCTAGGGTGCCTGCGCCTGTGCCTGGGGTACCTGCGCCTGTGCCTAGGGTACCTATGCCTGTGCCTAGGGTGCCTGCGCCTGTGCCTGGGGTACCTGCGCCTGTGCCTAGGGTACCTATGCCTGTGCCTAGGGTGCCTGCGCCTGTGCCTGGGGTACCTGCGCCTGTGCCTAGGGTACCTATGCCTGTGCCTAGGGTGCCTGCGCCTGTGCCTGGGGTACCTGCGCCTGTGCCTAGGGTACCTATGCCTGTGCCTAGGGTGCCTGCGCCTGTGCCTGGGGTACCTGCGCCTGTGCCTAGGGTACCTATGCCTGTGCCTAGGGTGCCTGCGCCTGTGCCTGGGGTACCTGCGCCTGTGCCTAGGGTACCTATGCCTGTGCCTAGGGTGCCTGCGCCTGTGCCTGGGGTACCTGCGCCTGTGCCTAGGGTACCTATGCCTGTGCCTAGGGTGCCTGCGCCTGTGCCTGGGGTACCTGCGCCTGTGCCTAGGGTACCTATGCCTGTGCCTAGGGTGCCTGCGCCTGTGCCTGGGGTACCTGCGCCTGTGCCTAGGGTACCTATGCCTGTGCCTAGGGTGCCTGCGCCTGTGCCTGGGGTACCTGCGCCTGTGCCTAGGGTACCTATGCCTGTGCCTAGGGTGCCTGCGCCTGTGCCTGGGGTACCTGCGCCTGTGCCTAGGGTACCTATGCCTGTGCCTAGGGTGCCTGCGCCTGTGCCTGGGGTACCTGCGCCTGTGCCTAGGGTACCTATGCCTGTGCCTAGGGTGCCTGCGCCTGTGCCTGGGGTACCTGCGCCTGTGCCTAGGGTACCTATGCCTGTGCCTAGGGTGCCTGCGCCTGTGCCTGGGGTACCTGCGCCTGTGCCTAGGGTACCTATGCCTGTGCCTAGGGTGCCTGCGCCTGTGCCTGGGGTACCTGCGCCTGTGCCTAGGGTACCTATGCCTGTGCCTAGGGTGCCTGCGCCTGTGCCTGGGGTACCTGCGCCTGTGCCTAGGGTACCTATGCCTGTGCCTAGGGTGCCTGCGCCTGTGCCTGGGGTACCTGCGCCTGTGCCTAGGGTACCTATGCCTGTGCCTAGGGTGCCTGCGCCTGTGCCTGGGGTACCTGCGCCTGTGCCTAGGGTACCTATGCCTGTGCCTAGGGTGCCTGCGCCTGTGCCTGGGGTACCTGCGCCTGTGCCTAGGGTACCTATGCCTGTGCCTAGGGTGCCTGCGCCTGTGCCTGGGGTACCTGCGCCTGTGCCTAGGGTACCTATGCCTGTGCCTAGGGTGCCTGCGCCTGTGCCTGGGGTACCTGCGCCTGTGCCTAGGGTACCTATGCCTGTGCCTAGGGTGCCTGCGCCTGTGCCTGGGGTACCTGCGCCTGTGCCTAGGGTACCTATGCCTGTGCCTAGGGTGCCTGCGCCTGTGCCTGGGGTACCTGCGCCTGTGCCTAGGGTACCTATGCCTGTGCCTAGGGTGCCTGCGCCTGTGCCTGGGGTACCTGCGCCTGTGCCTAGGGTACCTATGCCTGTGCCTAGGGTGCCTGCGCCTGTGCCTGGGGTACCTGCGCCTGTGCCTAGGGTACCTATGCCTGTGCCTAGGGTGCCTGCGCCTGTGCCTGGGGTACCTGCGCCTGTGCCTAGGGTACCTATGCCTGTGCCTAGGGTGCCTGCGCCTGTGCCTGGGGTACCTGCGCCTGTGCCTAGGGTACCTATGCCTGTGCCTAGGGTGCCTGCGCCTGTGCCTGGGGTACCTGCGCCTGTGCCTAGGGTACCTATGCCTGTGCCTAGGGTGCCTGCGCCTGTGCCTGGGGTACCTGCGCCTGTGCCTAGGGTACCTATGCCTGTGCCTAGGGTGCCTGCGCCTGTGCCTGGGGTACCTGCGCCTGTGCCTAGGGTACCTATGCCTGTGCCTAGGGTGCCTGCGCCTGTGCCTGGGGTACCTGCGCCTGTGCCTAGGGTACCTATGCCTGTGCCTAGGGTGCCTGCGCCTGTGCCTGGGGTACCTGCGCCTGTGCCTAGGGTACCTATGCCTGTGCCTAGGGTGCCTGCGCCTGTGCCTGGGGTACCTGCGCCTGTGCCTAGGGTACCTATGCCTGTGCCTAGGGTGCCTGCGCCTGTGCCTGGGGTACCTGCGCCTGTGCCTAGGGTACCTATGCCTGTGCCTAGGGTGCCTGCGCCTGTGCCTGGGGTACCTGCGCCTGTGCCTAGGGTACCTACGCCTGTGCCTAGGGTACCTGCGCCTGTGCCTAGGTACCTGCACCTGTGCCAAGGGTACTTGTGCCTGTGCGTAGAGTAACTGCGCCTCTGCCTAGGGTACCTGTGCCTGTGCTTAGGGTACCTGCGCCTGTGCCTAGTGTACCTGCACCTGTGTCTAGGGTACATGCGCCTGTTCCTATGGTACCTGGGCCTGAGCCTAGGGTACCTATGCCTGTGCCTAGGGTGCTTGCGCCTGTGCATAGGGTACCTGCACCTGTGCCTGGGGTACCTACGCCTGTGCCTAGGGTACCTGCGACTGTGCCTAGGGTACGTGCGCCTATGCCTAAGGTATATTTGGCTGTGCCTAGGGTACGTGGGCCTTTGCTTAGGGTACCTGCGACTGTGCCTATGGTACCTGCGCCTGTGCCTTGGGTACCTTCGCCTGTGCCTATGGTACCTACGCCTGTGCGCAGGTTGTCAGATATTATCTCGGAGATTGCTTCAAGGGGTGCACCCACCGAGACAAATTAAGAGTGACTGTGCAGGTTCATCTCTGGCGCCATACGACCAAAGATGAAATGGTCTCACGACCGACAATCGTGCGAACATCGCCACTACTGAACTATCGGTTTCGTGCCCAACGGCCAAGGCAGAGGCACTGCCGAAGATTGCTCATGCGCACGTCAATCCCCTTTGAGTACAGCTAGCAAAGCCTAATCGTGGTCTCGTGGCGCTCCTCCTTTCTCTCTTGCCCGAGTCGCCACTTCACTCTTGTGCCCGCTCACCGAAGCGCTCTAGTCTAGGAGTAGCTATTTATAGTCCTTTGAGTAATCAATCCATTGGATTCCTCATCAGGCTCACCTTTTCGGCCACCTCCAGTTCCTCTGCCTTCCTTGCCTACTTAGCTCCCATCCTGCTAATGTCACTCATACATCAGCTACGCCCACACCTTCAAAGGAAGCTTCTGTCCTTCTCTCCAAAAGTGCTGCATCCACTTTGCTCAACAACTCCTCACCGCCCGCATCTTCTGTGATGTGCCCACACCACATTCCTCCGCTTTCCTCATACTTTTGCGTTCATTCCCCTCTCCGCTGCCGTCTCCACTCTGCTTTTGCTCATGCTTCTGCCCTCACCTTCTAACGCTCGTCCTTGTGATCGCATCCACTTCTCGGAAGCACAAGCAATCTTTTGACACAGGTTACCTGCACCTGTGCCGAGGGTACCTGCGCCTGTGCCTAGGGTACCTGTGCCTGTGCCTATGGTACTTGTGCCTGTGCCCAGGTCACCTGCGCCTGTGCCTACGGTACCTGCGCCTGTCTCTAGAGGACGTGCGCCTGTGCCTAGGGTACCTGCACTTGTTCCTAGGGTACCTGCGCCTGTCCCTAGGGTACCTGCGCATGTGCCTAGGGTACCTGTGCCTATGCCTAGGGTACGTGGACCTTTGCTTAGGATACCTGCGCATGTGCCTAGGATACCTGCGCCTATCCCTAGGATACCTCCGCCTATGCCTAGGGTACCTGCTCCCGTGCCTATGGTACCTGCGCTTGTGCTTATGGTACATACGCATGTGCCTAGGGTACCTGCGCCTATGCCTAGGGTACCTGCGCCTATGCCTAGGGTACCTGCGCCTGTGCATAGGGTACCTGCGCCTGTCCCTATGGTACCTGCGCTTGTGCGTAGGGTACCTGCGCCTGTGTCCAGTTTACCTGCGCCTGTGTCTAGTGTACCCCTGTTAGTGCTTAGGGTGCCTACGCATGTACCTAGGGTACCTGCGCCTGTACCTGAGGTACCTGCGCCTGTGCCTGGGGTACCTGCGCCTGTGCCTAGGGTACCTGCGCCTATGCATAGGATACCTGCACTTGTGCTTAGGGTACCTTCGCCTGTCCCTAGGGTACCTGCGCCTGTGCCTAGGGTACATCACATATGCCAAGGCTACCTGCGTCTGTGCCCAGGTTACTTACGCCTGTGCCGAGGGTACCTGCGCCTGTGCCTAGGGTACATGTGCCTTTTCCTAGGGTACCCGCACCTGTGCCTAGGGTACCTACGCCTGTGCCTAGGGTACGTGCGCCTCTGGTTAGGGTACCTGCGCCTGTCCCTAGGGTACCTGCGCCTGTCCCTGGAATACGTGCGCCTGTGCCTACGGTACCTGTGCTTGTGCCTAGGGTACCTGCGCCTGTGCTTAGGGTACCTGCATCTGTGCCTAGGGTACCTACGCTTGTGCTTAGGGTACCTGCGCCTGTCCCTATGGTACCTGCGCATGTGCCTATGGAACCTGCCCCTGTGCTTAGGGTACCTGTACCTGTGCCTAGGGTACCTGCGCCTGTGCCTAGAATACCTGCGCCTGTGCCTATGGAACCTGCGCCTGTGCCGATGTTACCTGCGCCTGTACCTAGGGTACCTGCGCCTGTGCCTAGGGTACCTGCGCCTGTGCATAGGGTACCTGCGCCTGTCCCTAGGGTACGTGCGCCTGTGCCTAGGATCCCTGCGCCTGTGCCTAGGGTACCTGCGCCTGTGCCGAGGGTACCTGCGCCTGTGCCTAGGGTACCTGCACCTGTGCCTAGGGTACCTGTGCCTGTGCCTATGGTACCTGCGCCTGTGCCTAGGGTACCTGTACCTGTGCCTAGGGTACCTGCGCCTGTGCCTATGGAACCTGCGCCTGTGCCGATGTTACCTGCGCCTGTACCTAGGGTACCTGCGCCTGTGCCTAGGGTACCTGCGCCTGTGCATAGGGTACATGCGCTTGTCTCCAGGGTACGTGCGCCTGTGCCTAGGATCCCTGCGCCTGTGCCTAGGGTACCTGCGCCTGTGCTTAGGATTCCAGCGCCTGTGCCTAGTGTACATGCGCCTGTGCTTAGGGTACCTACACCTGTGCGTAGGGTACCTGCGTCTCTGCCTAGGGTACGTGCGCCAGTGCCTAGGGTACCTGCGCCTGTGCTTAGGATACATGCGCCTGTGCCTAGGTTACCTGCACCTGTGCCTAGGGTACCTGCGCCTGTGCCTAGAGTACTTGCGCCAGTGCTTATGGTACCTGCGCTTGTGCCTAGGGTACGTGCGCCTGTCCGTAGGGTATCTCCGCTTGTGCCTGGGGTACCTGCGCCCCTGCTTAGGGTACTTGCGCCTGTGCCTAGGGTACGTGCGCCTGTGCCTAGGTTAGATGCGCCTATGCCTATGATACCTTGCGCCTGTGCCTAGGGTATCTGCGCCTGTGCTTAGGGTATCTGCGCCTGTCCCGATAGTACCTGCGCATGTTCCTAGGGTACCTGCGCCTGTGCCTAGGGTACCTGCACCTGTGCCCAGGTTATCTGCGCCAGTGCCTAGGGTACCTGCACCTGTGCCTAGGGTACCTGCGCCTGTGCCTAGGGTACCTGCGCCTGTCCCTATGGTACCTGCGCCAGTGCCTAGGGTCCCTGCGCCTGTGCCTAGGGTACATGCACCTGTGCTTAGGATTCTTGCACCTATGCCTAGGGCACCTGCGCCTGTGCCCAGGGTACCTGCGCCTGTGGCCAGGGTACCTGCGCCTGTGCCTACGGTACCTGCGCCTGTGCTTAGGGTATGTGCGCCTGTCCCTAGGGTACCTGCGCATGTGCCTAGGATATCTGTGCCTGTGCTTAGGATACCTGCGCCTGTACCTAGGGTACCTGCGCCTATACCTAGAATACCTGGCCTGTGCCTATGGTACCTGCGCTTGTGCCTAGGGTACCTATGCCTGTGCCAAAGTATGACGCTCAAGTCCCAAAGTGTGAAGCTCTAGTGCCAAAGTTTGACGCTCAAGTGTCAAAGTGTGACGCTTTAGTGCCAAAGTATGACGTTCCACTGGCAAAATGTGAAGGTCTACTGCCAAAGTGTGATGCTCTAGTGCCGAAGGTGTGTCGCTCAAGTGCCAAAGTGTGACGTTCCAGTGCCAACGTGTGAAGCTCTGGTGCCAATGTATGATGCTCAAGTGCCAAAGTGTGAAACTCTAGTGCCCAAGATTGACACTCAAGTGACAAAGTGTGATGCTCTAGTGCCAAAGTGTGATGTTACAGTGCCAAAGTGTGACGTTCCACTGCCAAAGTGTGAAGGTCTAGTGCAAAAGTGTGATGCTCTAGTGCCAAACGTGTGACGCTCTAGTGCCAAAATGTGACGCTCTAGTGCCAAAGTGTGACACTCTAATGCAAACGGTGAGAGGGATTTTCTGCCTGGACCATCTTAAAAACCAAAAAAAAAAAAACTCTAATGCAAACGTTTGGAGATGTACTGCCAAAGTGTGACACTCTAATGCAAACGGTGAGAGGGATTTTCTGCCTGGACCATCTTAAAAACCAAAAAAAAAAAAACTCTAATGCAAACGTTTGGAGATGTACTGCCAAAGTGTGACACCCTAGTGCCAAAGTGTGACGTTCTAGTGCCAAAGTGTGAAGGTCTAGTGCAAACGTGTGATGCTCTAGTGCCAAAGTATGACGCTCTAGTGCCAAAGTGTGACACTCTAGTTAAAAAGTGTGATGCTATAGTGCCAAAGTGTGACGCTCTACTGCCAAAGTTCAAAGCTCCAGTGCCTAAGGGTGACGCTCTAAGTGCCAAAGTGTGACGCTCTAGTGCCAAAGTGTGACTCTCCCGTGCCAAAGTGTGAAGCTCTAGTGACAAAGCGTGAAGCTCTGGTGCCAAAATGTGAATCTCTAGTGCCAAATTGTGATGCTCTAGTGCCAAAGTGTGACGCTCTAGTACCAGAATTTGACGCTCTAGTGCCAACGTGTGACGCTCTAGTTCCAAAGTGTGACACTCTATTGCCAAAGTGTGACCCTCTATTGCCAAAGTGTGACGCTCTAGTGCCAACATTTTAAACTCTAGTGCCAGTGTGTGACACTCTAGTGCCAAAGTGTGGCGCTTGAGTGCCAAAGTGTGATGTTATAATTTCAAAGTGTGACGCTCTAGTATCAAAGTGGGACGCTCTAGTTTCAAAGTGTGAAGATCTAGTGCCAAAGTGTGCTGCTCAAGTGCCAAAGTGTGACCCTCTAGTGCTAAAGTGTGACGCTCTAGTGCCAAAGTGGGGCGCTCTAGTGCAAGTTCGACGCTCTAGTGTCGAAGTGTGACGCTCTAGTGTCAAAGTGCGACGCTCTAGTGCCAAAGTGTGGAACTCAAGTGCCAATGTGTGATGCTCTAGTGCCAAGGTGTGAAGCTCTAGTGCCAAAGTGCGATGCTCTAGTGCCAAAGTGTGATGGTCTAATTCAAAAGTGTGACGCTCGAGTGCCGAAGTGTGAAGCTCTAGTGGCAAAGTATGACGCTCTAGTGCCAACGTTTGGAGCTCTAGTTCCAAAGTGTGACGCTCTAGTGCCAAAGTGTGATGCTGTAGTGGCAAAGTGTGATGCTATAGTGCCAAAGTTTGGAGCTCTAGTGCCAAAGTGTGATGCTCTAGTGCCAAAGTGTGACGCTCTAGTGCCAAAGTGAGACGCTCTAGTGCCAAAGTGTGACGCTCTAGTGCCAAAGTAAGACGCTCTAGTGCCAAAGTTCGACATCTAGTGTCCAAGTGTGACGCTCTAGTACGAAAGTGTGACGCTCTACTGCCAAAGTGTGACTATCCCGTGCCAAAGTGTGACGCTCTAGTGCCAAAGTTCGACATCTAGTACCCAAGTGTGACGCTCCAGTACCAAAGTGTGAAGGTCTAGAGCCACAGTGTGACGCTCTAGTGCCAAAGTGTGAATCGCTAGTGCCAAAGTGTGACACTCTAGTGCCAAATTGTGACGCTCTAATGCCAAAGTGTGACGCTCTAGTGCCAAAGTGTGACGCTATAGTGCCAAAGGGTGACGCTCTGGTGCCAAAATGTGATGCTCCAGTGCCGAAGGGTGAGGCTCTAGTGCAAAAGCTTGAAACTCTAGTGCCAAAGTGTGATGCTCTAGTGCCAAAGTGTGACGCTTTAGTTATAAAGCGTGACGCTGTAGTGCCAAAGTATGACACTCTAGTGCCAAGGTTTGAAGCTCCAGTGCCAAAGTGTGACGCTCTAGTTCCAAATTGTTACACTCTAGTGCCAAAATTGACGCTCATGTGCCAAAGTGTGAATATCTAGTGCCAAAGTCTGACGCTCTACTGCCAAAGTATGACACTCTACTACCAAAGTGTGACACACTACTGCCAAAGTGTGACGCTCTAGTTCCAAAGTGCCACACTCTTTTACAAGAGTGTGACGCTCTAGTGCCAAAGTGTGATGCTCTAGTGCCAAAGTTTGAAACTCTAGTGCCAAAGTGTGAGGCTCTAGTGCCAAACTGTGACGCTCAAGTGCCAAAGTGTGACGCTCTAGTACCAAAATGTGAAGGTCTAGTGCCACAGTGTGACGCTCTAGTGCCAGAGTGTGAAGTGCCAGTGCCAAAGTGTGACGCACTAGTGCCAAAGTGTGATGCTCTAGAGCCAAAGTGTGACGCTCTTGTGCCAAAGTGTGAAGCTCTAGTCCCAAAGTGTGAAGCTCTTGTGTCAAAGTGTGAGTATCTAGTCCCAAATTGTGACGCTCTATTGCCAAAGTTCAAAACACTAGTGCCAACGTGTGATGCTCTAGTGCAAATGTCTGACGCTGTAGTGCCAAAGTGTGACACTCCAGTTCCAAAGTGTGACGCTCTAGTGCCAAAGTGTGAAGCTCTAGTGCCAAAGTGTAATGCTCTGGTGCCAAAGTGTGAAGCTCTAGTGCCAAAGTATGATGCTCTAGTACCAAAGTTTGAAGCTGTAGTGTCAAAGTGTGACGCTCAAGTGCCAAAATGTGACGCTCTAGTGCCAAAGTGTGATTCTCAAGTGTCAAAGTGCGAAGCTCTAGTACTGAAAAGTGATGCTCTAGTACCAAAAGATGAATATCTAGTGCCAAAGTGCGAAGCTTTAGTGACAACGTGTGACAATTTAGTGCCAGAGTGTGACATTCTGGTGCCAAAGTGCGAAGGTTTAGTGCCAATGTGTGATGCTCTAGTGCCACACGTTTGACGCTCTAGTGCCAAAGTGTGATGCTCTAGTGCCAAAGTGTGACGCTCTAATGCCAACGTTTGGAGCTCTAGTGTCAAAGTTTGACGCTCTAGTGGCAAAGTGTGACGATGTAGTGCCAAAGTGTGACGCTATAGGACCAAAGTGTGGAGCTCTAGTGCCAAAGTGTGATGCTCTAGTGCCAAAGTGTGACGCTCTAGTGCCGAAGTGTGACACTCTAGTGCCAAAGTGTGACGCTCTAGTGCCAAAGTGTGAATCTATAGTGCCAAAGTGTGATGCCCTAGTACCAATGTGTGACGCTCTAGTACCAAAGTGTGACGCTCTAGTGCCAAAATGTAACGCCCTGGTGCCAAAGGTTGACGCATTGGTGTCAAAGTGTGGCGCTTTAGTGCCAAAGTGTGACGTTCCAGTGCCAAAGTGTGAAGGTCTAGTGCAAAAGTGTGATTCTCTAGTGCCAAAAGTGTGACGCTCTAGTGTCAAAGTGTGACGCTCTAGTGCCAAAGTGTGGAACTCAAGAGCCAATGTGTGACGCTCTAGTACCAAGGTGTGAAGCTCTAGTGCCAAACTGCGATGCTCTAGTGCCATAGTGTGATGGTCTATTGCAAAAGTGTGACGCTCGAGTGCCAAAGTATGAAGCTCTAGTGCCAAAGTGTGACGCTCTAGTGCCAATGTTTGGAGCTCTAGTTCCAAAGTGTGACGCTCTAGCGCCAAAGTGTGATGCTGGAGTGCAAAAGTGTGACGCTACAGTGCCAAAATTTGGAGCTCTAGTGCCAAAGTGTGATGCTCTAGTACCAAAGTGTGATGCTCTAGTGCCAAAGTGAAACGCTCTTGTGCCAAAGTATGACGCTCTAGTGCCAAAGTGTGACGCTCTAGTGCCAAAGTTCGACATCTAGTGCCCAATTGTGATGCTCTAGTACGAAAGTGGGACGCTCAATTGCCAAAGTGTGGCTCTTCTATGCTAAAGTGTGACGCTCTAGTGCCAACGTGTGAAGCTCTAGTACCCAAGTGTGATGGTCTAGTGCCAAAGTGTGAAAGTCTAGTGCGACAGTGTGATGCTCTAGTGCCAAATTGCGAAGAGCTAGTGCCAAAGTATGATGCTCTATTGCCAAATGGTGACGCTCTAATGCCAAAGTATGACGCTCTAGTGCCAAAGTGTGACGCTCTAGTGCCAAAGTGTGATGCTCTAGTGCCAAAACATGATGCTCTAGTGCCAATGTGTGAGGATCTACTGCCAAAGTTTCAAACTCTAGTGCCAAAGTGTGATGCTCTAGTGCCAGAATGTGATGCTCTAGTTCCAATGTGTGATGCTATAGTGCCAAAGTCTGACACTCTAGTGCCAAAGTTCGAAGCTCTAGTGCCAAAGTGTGCTGCTCTAGTGCCAATTTGTTACACTCTAGTGCCAAAGTGCGACGCTCTTGTCCCAAAGTGTGAATCTCTAGAGTGTCACTTTAAAGTGACACTCTAGAGTGTCACACTTTGGAACTATAGCGTCACACTTTGGCACTAGAGCGTCACACTTTGGTACTACAGCGTCACACGTTGGCACTAGAGCGTCACACTTCGGCACTAGAGCTGAACACTTTGGCACTAGAGCATCACACTTTGGCACGGGAGAATCACACTTTGGCACTAGAGCGTCACACTTTGGCACTAGAGCATCACACTTGGGCACTAGAGTTTTGAACTTTGGCACTAGAGTGTCATACTTTGGCATTAGAGCATCACACTTTGCCACTAGAACGTCACACTTTGGCAGTAGAGCGTCACACTTTGCAACTAGATCATCACACTTTGGCTCTAGGGCTCCACACTTTGGCACTAGAGTGTCACACTTTGGCACTAGAGCGTCACATTTTAGCACTACAGCGTCACACTTTGGCACTAGAGCGTCATACTTTGGCACTAGAGCTCCAAAAGTTGGCATTAGAGCGTCACACTCTAGCACTAGAGCGCCACACTTTGGCACTAGACCATGACACGTTTGGCACTAGAGCATCACAATTTTGCACTAGACCTTCACACTTTGGCACTAGAACGTCACACTTTGGCACTAGAGTGTCACACTTTGGCACTTGAGCATCACACTTTGGCACTAGAGCTTCACAATTTGGCACTAGAGCGCCATACTTTGGCACTAGAGCTTCACACTTTGGCACCAGAGCATTACACTTTGGCACTATAGCTTCACACTTTGGCAATAGAGTTTCGCACTTTGGAACTATAGCGTCACATTTTAGCACTAGGGCATCACACTTTGGTACTAGAGAGTCACATTTTGGTACTAGAGCATCACACTTTGGCACTAGAGATTCACACTTTGGCACTATAGCGTCACACTTTGGCACTATAGTGTCACACTTTGGCAGTAGAGCGTCACACTTTGGCACTGGAGCTTCAAACTTTGGCACTAGAGTGTCAGACTTTGGCACTACATAGTCACACTTTGGCACTAGATCATCACACTTTGGCACTAGATCATCACACTTTGGCACTAGAGCTCCACACTTTGTCACTAGAGCGTCACACCTTGGAACTACAGCATCACACTTTGGCACTAGAGCTCCAAACGGTGGCATTATAGCGTCACACTTTGGCACTAGAGCATCACACTTTGGCACCTAGAGCATCACACGTTTGGCACTAGAGCATCATACTTTGGCACTAGACCTTCACACTTTGGCACTAGAACGTCACACTTTGGCACTAGATTGTCACACTTTGGCACTAGAGCGTCACACGTTGGCACTAGAGCTTCATATCGTGGTACTAGAGCATCACACATTTGCACTAGAGCGTCCCACTTCGGCACTAGAGCGTCACACTTTGGCACTAGAGCGTCACATTTTGGCACTTGAGCGTCACAATTTGGCAATAGGGCTATAAACATTGGGACTAGAGCGTCATACTTTGGCACAAGAGCTTCACACTTTGGCACCTGAGCGTTATAATTTGGTACTAGAGCTCCACAGTTTGGCACAAGAGTGTCACACTTTGGAACTAGAGCGCCACACTTTGGCTCTACGGCGTCACACATTGGCACTAGAGCATCACACTTTGGCACTAGAGTTCTGAACTTTGGCACTAGAGTGTCACACTTTAGCACTAGAGTGTCACACTTTGACACAAAAGCTTCACACTTTGGCACTAGAGCTTCACATTTTGGCACTAGAGCGTCACACTTTGGCAATCGAGCATCACACTTTGGCACTAGAGCGTCACACTTGGGCACTAGAGCGTCACCCTTTGGCACAAGAACATCACACTTTGGGACTAGAGCGTCACACTTTGGCACTAGAGCGTCACACTTTGACACTAGAGCGTCACACTTTGGCACTAGAGCGTCACACTTTGGCAATAGAGCGTCACAGTTTGGCACTGGCGCTTCACACTTTGGCACTAGAGCGTCACACTGTGGCACTAGACCTTCACACTTTGGTACTAGAGCGTCACACTTTGGCACTTGAGCGTCACACTTTGGCATTAGAGCCTCACACTTTGGCACTAGAGTGTCAAACTTTGGCACTAGAGCGTCACTCTTTGGCACTAGAGCATCACACTCTTGCAATAGAGTATCGCACTTTGGAACTAGAGCATCACACTTTGGCACTAGAGCATCACACGTTGGTACTAGAGCGTCACACTTTGGCACTAGAGCGTCACACTTTGGCACTAGAGATTCACACTTTGGCACAAGAGCGTCACAATTTGGCACTAGAGTAACAATTTGGCACTAGAGCGTCACACTTTGGCACTATAACTTCAAACATTGGCACTAGAGTGTCAGACTTTGGCACTATAGCGTCACACTTTGGAACTAGAGCGTCACACTTTGGCACTAGAGAATCACACTTTGGCACTAGATTTCAAACCTTGGCACTAGAGCCTCGCACTTCAGCACTAGAGCGTCACACTTTGGCACTAGCGCGTAACACTTTGGCACTAGAGCGTCACACTTTGGCAGTAGAACGTCACACTTTGGCATTAGAGCGTTACAAGTTGGCACTAGAGCATCACACTTTGGCACTAGCGCTTCACGCTTTGGCACTGGAGCGTCACAATGTGGCACTAGACCTTCACACTTTGGCTCTGGAGCGTCACACTTGGGTACTAGAGCTTCACACTTTTGCACTAGAGCGTCGCACTTTGACACAGGAGAGTCACACTTTGGCAATAGAGTGTCACACTTTTGTACTAGAGCGTAACACTTGGGCACTAGATTTCGAACTTTAGCACTAGAGCGTCACACTTTAGCACTAGAGCGTCACACTTTGGTTCGAGAGCGTCACACTTTAGCACTAGTGCGTCACACTTTGGCACTAGAGTGTCACACTTTGGCACTAGAGCTTCACACTCTGGCACTAGCCTCACACTTTGGCACTAGAGCGTCACACTGTGGCACTAGACCTTCGCACATTGGTACTGGAGCGTCACACTTTGGCACTAGAGTTTCACACTTTAGCACTAGAGTGTCACACTTTGGCACAGGAGAGTCACACTTTGGCAGTAGAGTGTCACACATGGACACTAGAGTTTCCAACTTTGGCACTAGAGCGTCACACTTTGGCACAAGAGCGTCGCACTTTGGCACTAGAGCCTCACACTTTGGCACTAGAGTTTCAAGCTTTGGCACTAGAGTGTCACACTCTCGCTTTAGAGCATCACACTTTTGTAATAGAGTGTTGCAACTTGGAACTAGAGCATCATACTTTGGCACTAGAGCGTCACACTTTGGTACAAGAGCGCCATACTTTGGCACTAGAGCATCACACTTTGGCACTAGAGATTCGCACTTTGGCACTAGAGAGTCACACGTTGGCACTAGAGTGTCAGACTTTGGCACTAGGGTGCATACATTGGCACTAGAGCTTCAACCTGTGGCATGAGGACGTCAGACTTTGGCACTAGAGCATCACACTTTGGCACTAGAGTATCACACTTTGGAACTAGAGCTCCAAATGTTGGCATAAGAGCGTCACAGTTTGGCACTACAGTGTCTTACTTTGGCACTAGAGCGTCACACGTTTGGCACTAGAGCATCACACTTTGGCACTAGACCTTCACACTTTGGCACTAGAACGTCACACTTTGGCACTAGATCGTCACACTTTGGCACTGGAGCGTCACACTTTGGCACTAGAGCTTCATACTTTGGTACTAGAGCGTCACACTTTGGCACTAGAGCGTCACAGTTTGACACTAGATCGTCTCACTTTGGCACTAGAGCGTCACACTCTGGAACTTGAGCGTCACACTTTGGCACTAGAGCTTTGCACTTTGGCACTAGAGCATCCTACGTTGGCACTAGAGGTTCACACTTTGGCACCAGAGCGTTACACTCTGGCTCCAGAGCTTCACACGTTAGCACTAGAGCGTCACACTTGAGAAATAGAGCATCACACTTTGGCACTAGAGCGTCACACATTGGCACTAGAGAATCACATGTTGGCACTAGAGTTTCAACCTTTGGCACTAGAGGGTCACACTTTGGCACTAGAGCGTCACACTTCGACACAAGAGCTTCACACTTTGGCACTAGAGCGTCACACTTTGGCACTAGAGCATCACACTTTGGCACTACAGTGTCACACTTCGGTACTAGAGCGTCACCCTTTGGCACAAGAGCGTCACACTCTGGGACTAGAGCGTCACACTTTGGCACTAGAGCATCACACTTTAGCACAAGAGCATCACACTTTGGCACTAGAGTGTCACACTTTGGCACTTGAGTGTCACACTCTTGCACTAGCGCTTCACACATTGGCACTAGAGCGTCACACTTTTGCACTAGAGCGTCACACTTTGGCACTAGAGCCTCACACGTTGGCACTATATTTTTGAGCTTTGGCACTAGAGCGTCACACTTTGGCACTAAAGCGTCACACTTTTCCAATAGAGTGTTGCAATTTGGAACTACAGCGTCACACTTTATCACTAGAGCGTCACACTTTGGTACTAGAGCGTCACACTTTGGCACTGGAGCGTCACACTTTGGCACTTGAGATTCAAACTTTGGCGCAAGAGCGTCAAACTTTGGCACTAGAGTGTAACACTTTGGCACTAGAGTGTCACACTTTGGCACTCCAGCATCACACTTGGCACTAGAGTGTCACACTTTGGCACTAGAGTATCACACTTTGGCACTAGAGTTTCAAATTTTGGCACCAGAGCCTCGTACTTTGGCACTAGAGCATCAAACTTTGGCACTAGAGCGTCACACTATGGCACTGGAGCGTCAGACTCTGGCACTAGAACGTCACAATTTGGCACTAGAGCGTCACACTTTGGCACTAGCGCTTCACACTTCGGCACTAGAGTGTCACATTGTGGCACTAGAACTTCAAACTTTGGCACCAGAGCGTTACACTTTGGCACTAGAGCTTCACACTTTGGCAATAGAGTGTCGCATTTTGGAACTAGAGCGTCACATTTTGGCACTAGAGTGTCACACTTTGGTAGTAGAGCGTCACACTTTGGTACTAGAGCATCATACTTTGGCACTAGAGATTCACACTTTGGCACTAGAGGGTCACACTTTGGCATTAGAGTGTTGTACTTTGGCACTAGAGCGTCACACTTTGGTACTAGAGCTTCAAACTTTGGCACTAGAGCGTCAGACTTTGGCACTACATCGTCACACTTTGGTACTAGAGCGTCACACTTTGGCACTAGAGCATCACACTTTGCCACTAAAGCTCCACACTTTGGCACTAGAGCGTCACACTTTGGCACTAGAGCATCACACTTTGGCACTAGAGCGTCACACTTTGGCAGTAGAGCTCCAAACGTTGGCATTAGAGCGTCACACTTTGGCACTAGAGCATCAAACTTTGGCACTAGAGCGTCACACGTTTGGCACTAGAGCATCACACTTTGGCACTCGACCTTCACACTTTGGCACTAGAACGTCACACTTTGGCACCAGAGTGACACACGTTGGCACTAGAGCGTCACACGTTGGCACTGGAGCTTCATGTTTTGGTTATAGAGCGTCACATTTAAGCACTAGAGCATCCCACCTTGGCACTAGAGCGTCACACTTTGGCACTAGAGCGTCACATTTTGGCATATGAGCGTCACACTTTGGCACGAGAGCTTCAAACTTTGGCACTAGAGCGTCATTCGTTGACACTAGACCTTCACACTTTGGCACCAGAGCGTTACAATTTGGCCTTAGAGCTTCACACTTTGGCGATAGAGTGTCACACTTTGGAACTAGAGCGTCACATTTTGGCACTATAGCGTCACACTTTGGTACTAGAGCGTCACACTTTGGTACTAGAGCATCATACTTTGGCACTAGAGATTCACACTTTGGCACTAGAGTGTCACACTTTGGCACTAGGGTGTCGCACTTTGGCTCTAGAGCGTCACACTTTGGTACTAGAGCTTCGAACTTTGGCAATAGAGCATCAGACTTTGGCACTACATCGTCACACTTTGGCACTAGAGCGTCATACTTTGGCACTAGAGCATCACACTTTGCCACAAGAGCTCCACACTTTAGCACTAGAGCGTCACACTTTGGCACTAGAGCAACACACTTTGGCACTAGAGCGTCACACTTTGGCAATATATCTCCAAACGTTGGCATTAGAGCGTCACACTTTGGCACTAGAGCATCACACTTTGGCACTAGAGCGTCACACGTTTGGCACTAGAGCATCACATTTTGGCACTAGACCTTCACACTTTGGCACTAGAACGTCACACTTTGGCACTAGAGTAACACATGTTGGCACTAGAGCATCACACGTTGGCACTAGAGCTTCATGTTTTGGTTATAGAGCATCACAATTTAGCACTAGAGCATCCCACTTTGGCACTAGAGCGTCACACTTTGGCACTAGAGCGTCACATTTTGGCACATGAGGGTCACACTTTGGCACTAGAGCTTCAAACATTGGCACTAGAGCGTCATTCGTTGACACTAGAGCTTCACACTTTGGCAACAGAGCGCTACACTTTGGCACTAGAGCTTCACACTTTGGTACTAGAACGTCACACTTTGGAACTATAGCGTCACACTCTGGCACTACTACGTCACACATTTGCACTAGAGCATCACACGTTGGCACTAGAGTTTCAAACTTCGGTACTAGAGCGTCACACTTTGGCACTAGAGCGTCACACTTTGACACAAGAGCTTCACACATTGGCACTAAAGCTTCACACTCTGGCACTAGAGCATCACACTTTGGCACTAGAGCATAACACTTTGGCACTAGAGCGTCACACTTGGACACTAGAGCGTCACCATTTGGCACAAGAGCGTCACACTCTTGGACTAGAGCGTCACACTTTGGCACTAGAGCGTCACACTTTGGCACTAGAGCGTCACTCTTTGGCACTAGAGCGTCACACTTTGGCACTAGAGCGTCACACTTTGGCTTTGGCGCATCACACTTTGGCACTAGAGTGCCACACTGTGGCACTAGACCTTCACACTTTGGTACTAGAGCGTCACACTTTTGCTCTTGAGCGCCACACTTTGGCACTAGAGCCTCGGACTTTGGCACTACAGGTTCGACCTTTAGCACTAGCGCGTCAAACTTTGGCACTAGAGCGTCATACTCTTGCAAAAGAGTGTCACACTTTGGAACTAGAGCGTCACACTTTGGCACTAGAGCGTCACACTTTGGTACCAGAGCGTCACTCTTTGGCACTAGAGCGTCACACTTTGGCACTAGATATTCACACTTTGGCAATAGAGCATCATACTTTGGCACTAGAGTGTAATAATTTAAGACTAGAGCATCACATTTTGGCACTAGAGCTTCAAACTTTGGCACTACAGCATCACACTTTGGCAGTAAAGCGTCTCACTTTGGCACTAGAGCATCACACTTTGGCACTAGAGCTCTACACTTTGGCACTAGAGCGTCACACTTTGGCACTAGCGCTTCACACTTTGGCACTAGAGCGTCACACTGTGGCACTAGACCTTCACACTTTGGCACCAGAGCGTTACACGTTGGCACTAGAGCTTCACACTTTGGCAATAGAGTGTCGCACTTTGGAACTAGAGCGTCACTTTTTGGCACTAGAGCGTCACACTTTGGTACTAGAGCGTCACACTTTGGTACTAGAGCATCATACATTGGCACTAGAGATTCACAATTTGGAACTAGAGTGTCACACTTTGGCTTTAGAGTGTCGTACTTTGGCACTAGAGCGTCACACTTTGGTACTAGAGCTTCGAACTTTGGCACTAGAGCGTCAGACTTTGGCACTACATCGTCACAATTTCGCACTAGAGCGTCACACTTTGGCACTAGAGCATCACACTTTGCCACTAGAGCTCCACACTTTGGCACAAGAGCGTCACACTTTGGCTCTACAACATCACAATTTGGCACTAGATTATCACGCTTTGGCAGTAGAGCTCCAAACATTGGCATTAGAGCGTCACACTTTGGCACTAGAGCATCACACTTTGGCACTAGAGCGTCACACGTTTGGCACTAGAGCATCACACTTTGGCACTAGACCTTCACACTTTGGCACTACAACGTCACACTTTGCCACTAGAGTGACACACGTTGGCACTAGAGCGTCACACGTTGGCACTAGAGCTTCATATTTTGGTTCTATAGCGTCACACGTTAGCACTAGAGTATCCCACTTTGGCACTAGAGCATCACACTACAGCACTAGAGCGTCACATTTTGGCATATGAGCGTCACACTTTGGCACTAGAGCTTCAAAATTTGGCACTAGAGCGTCATTCGTTGACAGTAGACCTTCACACTTTGGCACCAGAGCGTTACACTTTGGCACTAGAGCTTCACACTTTGGCAATAGAGTGTCGCACTTTGGAACAAGAGCGTCACATTTTGGCACTAGAGCGTCACACTTTGGTACTAGAGCATCACACTTTGGTACTAGAGCATCATACTTTGGCACTAGAGATTCACACTTTGGCACTAGAGTGTCACACATTGGCACTAGGGTGTGGCAATTTGGCACTCGAGCGTCACACTTTGGTACTAGAGCTTCGAACTTTGGCACCAGAGCGTCAGACTTTGGCACTACATCGTCACACTTTGGCACTAGAGCGTCACACTTTGGCACTAGAGCATTACACTTTGCCACTAGAGTTCCACACTTTGGCACTAGAGCGTCAGACTTTGGCACTACAACAACACACTTTGGCACTAGAGCGTCACACTTTGGCAGTATATTCCAAAACGTTGGCATTAGAGCATCACACTTCGGCAATAGAGCATCACACTTTGGCACTAGAGCGTAACACGTTTGGCACTAGAGCATCATATTTTGGCACTAGACCTTCACACTTTGGCACTAGAACGTCACACTTTGGCACTAGAGTGACACAGGTTGGCACTAGAGCATCACACGTTGGCACTAGAGCTTCATATTTTGGTTCTAGACCGTCACACTTTAGCACTAGAGCATCCCACTTTGGTACTAGAGCGTCACACTTTGGCACTAGAGCGTCACATTTTTGCACATGAGCATCACACTTTGGCACTAGAGCTTCAAACATTGGCACTAGAGCATCATTCTTTGACACTAGAGCTTCACACTTTGGCATCAGAGCGCTACACTTTGGCACTAGAGCTTCACACTTTGGTACTAGAGCGTCACACTTTGGAACTAGGGCGTCACACTCTGGCACTACTGCGTCACACATTCGCACTAGAGCACCACACGTTGGCACTAGAGTTTCAAACTTTGGCACTATAGCGTCACACTTTGGCACTAGAGCGTCACACCTTGACACAAGAGCTTCACACATTGGCACTAGAGCTTCACACTCTGGCACTAGAGCGTCACACTTTGGCTCTAGAGCATCACACTTTGGCACTAGAGCGTCACACTTGGACACTAGAGCGTCACCATTTGGCACAAGAGCGTCAAACTTTGGGAATAGAGCGTCACACTTTAGCACTAGAGCGTCACACTTTGGCACTAGAGCGTCACACTTTGGCACTAGAGCGTCACACTTTGGCACTAGAGCGTCACACTTTGGCTTTGGCGCTTCACACTTTGGCACTAGAGTGTCACACTGTGGTACTAGACCTTTAGACTTTGGTACTAGAGCGTCACACTTTTGCTCTTGAGCATCACACTTTGGCACTAGAGCCTCGGACTTTGTCACTAGAGGTTCGACCTTTAGCACTAGCGTGTCAAACTTTGGCACTAGAGCGTCATACTCTTGCAATAGAGTGTCACACTTTGGAACTAGAGCGTCACACTTTGGCACTAGAGCGTCACACTTTGGGACTAGAGCGTCACACTTTGGCACTAGAGCATCACACTTTGGCACTAGAGCCTCGGACTTTGTCACTAGAGGTTCGACCTTTAGCACTAGCGTGTCAAACTTTGGCACTAGAGCGTCATACTCTTGCAATAGAGTGTCACACTTTGGAACTAGAGCGTCACACTTTGGCACTAGAGCGTCACACTTTGGTACTAGAGCGTCACACTTTGGCACTAGAGCATCACACTTTGTCACTAGAGATTCACACTTTGGCACTAGAGCGTCATACTTTGGCACTAGAGTGTAATAATTTGGCACTAGAGCATCACATTTTGGCACTAGAGCTTCAAACTGTGGCACTACAGCATCACACTTTGGCAGTAAAGCGTCACACTTTGGCACTAGAGCATCACACTTTGGCACTAGAGCTCTACACTTTGGCACTAGATCGTCACACTTTGGCACTACAGAGTCACACTTTGGCACTAGAGGATCACACTGTGGCACTAGAGCTCCAGACGTTAACATTTGAGTGTCACATTTTGGTACTAGAGCGTCACACTTTGGCACTAGAGCGTTGCAATTTGGCACTAGAGTGTCACACTTTGGCACTAAAGCGTCACACTTTGGCACTAGCGCTTCACACTTTTGCACTAGAGCGTCACACTGTGGCACTAGAAATTCACACTTTGGCACTAGAGCATCACACGTTGGCACTAAAGCGTC
>SZWC01024285.1:14406-28975 GCA_023375785.1 Penium margaritaceum
TCTCTCTCTCTCTCTCTTTCTCTCTCTCTCTCTCTCTCTCTCTCTCTCTCTCTCTCTCTCTCTCTCTCTCTCTCTCTCTCTCTCTCCTTTTCTCTCTCTCTCTCTCTCTCTCTCTCTATCTATCTCTCTATCTCTCTCTTTCCCTCTCTCTCTCTCTCTCTCTTTCCCTCTTTGGACATGTTTGAAAAGTTGTTTTATCACATACACATACATCTCTATAACTCTCACTCCACGAGTGTAAGGTAGTACCTAAACATGCATCAACGATATGATCAAAAACTGAATCCAAAACAACTATAACTTTTGTTAGTACATCACAAACAATTTATTCTCCCTTCAACATCGTAATAAGATCATAAAGAAAGCACATTTCCAAAAAGCAAGATGTTTTCTCTTTGTACGACATACTTTCGTCCCCTATTTACTCATTTTACGAAAGACTTCCCAGAAAAATTCAATTGCATCATACAACCATGTATACAAAAGTAGAACAGAGCAAAACAATAGATTTAGGGAAAAACTGATCATCCGCTTTACTCCATGGTTTTTCTCATCACAAAATCCATCCGAATAACAATTTCAAGTACAAAGACGAAACCGATCCATTGAGAAATCATTTTTCATAAGCATGATAATCTCTCCCAATATGTAATGCACCTTAAACTCATTTACTCTTCAATGTATCTTGAATACATAGGGTTTTACTCTATGAACAAGCATGTTATGAAACTTTCAAACTCTCTTCATACTTTCATCAATGTTACCATAAGCTTATAGCATTTATAATGATACAAAAAAACTTGTATAATTATTGAATTAAATATTTGTAATCAATTTTGAAAATAGATCATTGATCTGGAGGTGCATTATTCCATGAATGATTGCAAGTTCGTTAAATGTTCACGATTCACAAAGGTAGGTAAAACAAGGTGAATGAGCAAACAATGAATTTACCAAAGAATATTATTTGGGAAGTATTATACGTATCACACAAAACAATTTCAAAAACAAAACGTTTAAACCATCCCATGATTTCTCCAAAATGGTACAATCCGAAGAGTTTTGATTACTTTAATGATCACATGAAATTAGGTGAACCAATTTACAATGCATCTATTCATCTTGTCAAGATTGAATAATGTAGACGCCATGTTGTCATTTCTCTTATGAATATTAACAAAGTTTTTGATCTGACACTACAAACCATTTGATCGAATGATAGGGATTACCTGACTTAACCATTAACCACAGACATTTGTTACATTTCTATTGTTATGAAAATCATTTTACCAAACGAAATTGCCTTGACTACTTTACAAACACTAGTGAACACAATTTAAATTATCATGTTTTGTACGAAAACTGAAAACCATCTTCACCATAAATCAAAATGGTTTATCAAAACCCTTCATATATTTCAATAAACTGTAGAATAAAACAGGTTTGTGCAATTTTGTTTCCATCAGTAAAAAGGGGAAACCTTCCATGAAAAACGTGGTATGTACAATATTATGGAAGCCTGGATGAATTTGAATTTAAGGGAAAAACAGAAAAATAGTTTATAGAGGAGCAAACGATGGAGAAAAAAACTCTTATATTTTAAGGAGAGAAATGAGGATAAATACATTGCATGAATTCATCCATACTTACTACAAGTAAAGGCGTATGAAGGAAATCAAGCACCATCTTGCTCTCCAATGTTCTTGTGTATTTTGTATTCAACATCATGTATTCAATGAATTGAATCAGAAACATGTTATGTGCATGTTAAGGAGCAAAAACACCTTCAACAAAATTCACATGGTAAAGCTACACCTTCAAAATTTCCTACAACACTCATACTCTTGGTGACCCTACTTCTAAGGATGAAAACATTCATCAATGTATAATGATTGATGTTTCAAAACATGTTCATGAACTAACATCCTATTCAAATTAGAAGCCAAATCAAATATTTACATTTAACTTTTGTTCTTTCTCATGTGAGAGAAGTGTAATGTTTGATGAAGCATACACTCGCACGACAACAAATCTGAATTATGCAATCGATACATCCAACATGGATAAATTTGATGATGAAAATCACATTCTAAGATTGAAGTTTCCACACTTACATGTCTCTTATTCATAAGGAAACTCAGCCAAACTTTCTTACAATATTGATTTGACAATGTGACCTATTGAATGTTTCCATCCAATGAAGAATAAAACAAAGAATGTCCAAACATGGCACTTACTCCCAAAAAGAAACATTGCNAATGCATTGGTTCAAACATGATTCAAACATGTATAACAGTTTTGTTGAATATTTCATGAAAGCTTTTGCCATATTAATGATTGCATCTTGTGATTTATGGCTAGAGAAACCGAATGTTCAAGAGGAACGTCTATCCTCGTCCATCCAATAATGTATACAATGCTCGTCCATCATACATGATTCAGACTTAAAAAAGAAACGTGTGCATGGATCATGGTGAAATGTTAACCTTGAATTATGTTATGCAATGATTTTAAATGACCATCCATCCTTAAAGAGTGAGGATTTTCAATCTTCAATGCACTAACAACCGTTACTTACACAACGAATAATGGATGAAACCACAAACTCTGTTATGATGAAACAAAATTGGAAGTTTTGACATTTTGTATAATGTTTCGCACATTGCTTCGTTCATATCAATATCATTTAAATGACTTTGTCGTGACATAATATTTAATCATTTCCTAACAATTCATGACGTTATGTTAACATGATGCATCAAAATTGAACAAGGTATGTTGGTATGAAGAATTGAAAGATCATGTTTTAACTTGCAATTGATAACTAAAAATAAACTACTCGACTATCACATGATGTAAAAACTAGTTTTTACATCATGGAATTTATCTATGTTTATTTTTTTCTCATTCTAAACACACCAGCTCTTTTAGGTTCAATGTGCTACGAACAAAAAGGCTCAAGTCAAGTTATTGGTTCACTTCACCCTTGAAGCGGGAGGGCCGGTTCGGCTCTCCCTCCTTAGTGAGGCGAGGGGTGGTTGCCCACCACCCCTCGCATCAGCGAGGGCTGGCCAGCGGCCTGCACTTTGTTGGCCGCCGGCCAGCTCGCTGTCGACCAGCTAGACGGCCGGCGGCCGACCAAGCGACCGGCCGGCCATAGGCCGGCTAACCGCCAGTCGCCCACCGGCCGGCTAGCCGCCAGCCGCCGATCGCAATCTCAGCCCGTTCGGCAGTTGAGGGGTCGCGAGGGCCTCGAGGGCAAGGCCTCGTGGCCTCGTGCCCTCGCCCACCCCTCCCCCTCCTTGCAAACGAGCAAGAGAAGGACGAGGGATAGGTGGAGTGAGGGTGAGGTCGAGAAAGCTGCCGCAAAATCGCCAACATGCCTCGCACGTGACAATTTTGCGCCAGAACGGCAAAATGGAAATCGAAAGTCGTTTATGACGAACTTTGACATAAAACAAACGGAATAACTCATGCGCACACACGAGTTTGAGGTAAAAACCCCCTATTTGGGTCCAAAAACTAGGTGTTTAATTAAAAACAGAAATAAACCTCTGGAGACTCAAAACATTCGAGTCTCCTTGCCCTCGGTCGTTGATGACAATTGCCCCTTAGTCTAGCAAAGGGGGTAAACCCTTGACGCGGACTGAGAACACCATTCTGCGAACTCCGACAATGACTTCAGAGTAGGAGCTGGAGACTCGACATGTTACAGTGGTTCTCAGAGCCAAACAACCCTCACAACTAAGGGTTTGACGGAAATGGCGGCTACGTCACATATAAAATGCCGTCCATAGCTACAAGCAGCAACAAAAATGCCAGAAGGGACTACATCATCTACAATCCACGGATTGAAGCACCGTAAAGTGCATTAAAGAAGTGAAAGATAGTTGTACTTGGTAAAGAGTCTTCCTTCAAGCCTCTTTTCACTTCCACAGGGCTTGAAGGCTTTTTGTGGGATGGGGTGGGGAGTTCCCACCCTCAAAAACCACAAAATCCTCCCCATTGTCAAGGCTCCTTCAATANAATGCCGTCCATAGCTACAAGCAGCAACAGAAATGCCAGAAGGGACTACATCATCTACAATCCACGGATTGAAGCACCGTGAAGTGCATTAAAGAAGTGAAAGATTGTTGTACTTGGTAAAGAGTCTTCCTTCAAGCCTCTTTTCACTTCCACAGGGCTTGAAGGTTTTTTGTGGGATGGGGTAGGGAGTTCCCACCCTCAAAAACCACAAAATCCTCCCCATTGTCAAGGCTCCTTCAAAATCCCTTCATCCAAAAATTGAGACAGCGCCCCTGCTCAAGTTTAGGGACTCTCATGGCCTGAGAACACCTTAAAAAGAAGAAGGGTGACACCTAGACGATTTTTGGCGGCTCCCCCAATGCCGCCAGCTCAAGGAGGATGCCGTCAAGGGGCGTAAGACGTGCCAAGAAGATGCAAGAAAAGACCAAAAGACCAGAAGACAAGAAGACAAAAAGTAAAGAAGAAGAGTAGTCCTTTTGCTCTTGACCTTCTACTAAGTTGCGTTCTTGCTCTTTTCCTAGTTTCGTGAGCGGCACTCACACTTCTAGTTACTCCCTTGTATTGGTAATCTATGTTTTCCTAGATCCTAGTTAATACCACGTGTCCTGAGTCACAGGTTAGGAGGACTAGTTTCTAAAACCACAACCTTGTGCCGATGTGGCGGCTTAGGAAAATAGAAGTTTAAATTGAAATTGCCTCACCGATCATGAGAGCTAGGTAGTACAAGGAGATTCCTCCTTTAAGTTGTATGGTGATCCTCACAATGACTTTCACGTGCTAGTTGCACAAATGACGGGATGGCAAGAGCCGGACCGTCCAAAAGAAACAAGGGCAAGGTGGTGACGGACTCACCACGAGCTCTTGACGGACTCCATGTTTTGGGAGCCGCCGCTGCGAGCACGGTTTCTAACCCAAAAGCAACTCTACAGCCAAGGGAAACCGTACCATTGAAGGCAGCCGACGCCAACCTTAGTGATACAGAGAAACGCGCGAAGGCCGAAAAGGTACTCGACAAGCACGTCGACGCCTACGTGGGCGACCTCCATGCAACAGACGACGCGATGGAGGAGGATCTCCCTGGGGATACGCCGACGAATAGCACAATGCCGTTGATGGCGAAGGCGAAGAGGATCGCGGCCATCGTTATGGTCATGTGACGAACTCAAGTCAGTTGCTCAAGAAGAGCAAGACGCCCGCCCCGTTGCTTGAAGTTGCTGACGGCAGCGAGACTATCGAGAGTAGCAAGGGCGTTGAAAGCAGCCACACGAGAAGTTCTCAGGAGAACGAGCCGAACAACGTCGTCGTAAAGGCAATTCGCGATGACCGTTGTAGGGTCACGGATTTTGCTGCCAAGGTCGTAGGCCGGCTGAAGATCAGCACCGATGGTGGAGATACGGCACCACTCGCAGGAATGGGGGCGTACCCTCCTCCTCAAGATGCGGCCGCAATGCAGCAAGGCAACGCCCACTCGAGCATCGTCGCCGACGACAAACTCCTTTGAAAGGTGGAACCCCTTGGAGGCGTTTACGCGAATCGTACCCGCTTGCACTGGGTAAGGGTCCATGAACAACGCAAGGCCCTGGAGGCTATCGCCGATGCTCTGACGACATCAGAGCTCTAGATCGCGTTCGCAAACCTGCTAGCCCACGTCAAGCAAAGCATCACGGACCTTGACTGTGATCGGTAGCTGTAGCGCTTGGCCACCCATGAGGCAAGCCGCCAATGCAACGACCTTGAATAGGCGTTGTAGAGCATGACTCAGGTGCGGATGCAAGAGCAAGAATAGCGTGCTAATGTTGTGGATGCCATTGCCGGTGGCAGCAACGACTTGCCTACCTCGACGACTTTGGGGTCGGTCATGATTACGTCCTTCCTCTATGGTGTTGAGCTCTTCGAGAAGGGCGTAAGGCTGATCAACTGGTTCAACCGCATGAAGCACGTCTTGTGTGTCCACAAGGCTCCACTCAGCCAGGGGGTGACCTTGCCACACAGCGGCTTAAAGACAAACTCTTAAAGTATGTGGTCAAGGAGTGGAGTGCGCAGCAGCCGCACCTCCACTGGTAGCCCATGCCGTGGGAGGCGTTCTACGCGATCATGCATAAAAAGCGCACCCAACGTGAGGAGGCGCAGCATGCCCTACACAAGATTAAGGACTTTATGCAGACGGGCAGCTTGCTCCAATCCTACTTGAGCAAGTTTGCCGCACTTGTGGAAGAAGTTGAAAGCTTGCTCCAATCCTACTTGAGCAAGTTTGCCGCACTTGAGCAAGTATGTGGAGAAGCTGAAGGACAAGACCACCACGACAGCCACTGGCTAAGCTTGGACAAACAGGAGGGCATTACGCGACTACATGAGAGAAGTGTATTCGGCAAACCTAAAGCAGTACTCTAATGCATGGTCAAACGCACGTGCACAAAAAGGACGCGACATGCACATGGACGCTACGGAGGCTGGTGGGTCAGCTGGACAGCGAGATGGGGGCAAAAACAGACAGCCTGCAAACCCTCTAGCCAAGAAGGCTTGTGGATACAAGGGCCCCAACATTAGGCATATTCGCAAGAATGACGCACCGCAGGCGGCGCGTGAGCGTCGTAAAACATCCTTCCGCGAAGGGCTCTGTCACAAGTGCATGCAGCCGGGCCACTTTAGGGTTATGTGCCCTCAAGCTGCTCGAGGTGGACAAGAGGCCGCGGCGTTCACTACAGTATTAGCACCTCGTAGGGAAAGTGTAGGAGGAGGATTTAGATAGGGCCGTGCACTCGATCGCGGTCGTAGAATTCGGCCTGGCCGTGTTCATAGACAAGTCCATGGGGCGGGTATTCCCCACCCCTGAGTGACGTTTGTGGGGACCACTCAATGGTAAAACACGGTCACGAGTTTGGGTTCATGTTTTTATGTGAGGATGTTAAACAATTTGAGTTTATGATGAGTTCAAACTTCTCTGTTGTCTTCTCTCCTTGTGCTGAACCAAATTCTACACTTGCTGACCGGCATTGCCCACAAAACCTTCCATCTCCGAACAATATGCATGATCGTACACGCTTAGTGGTGGCGACACCAACCACTTTGCAAGAGTTGTGTGACGCAGTGATTGAAGCAAAGGCCCTCAAAGAAATGAGTTCAATCACGTTCGTAGTACCTTTAGTCAACGATTTCGACCCAGTCAAATTTAAAGACTGGAAGGTGCAAGCCAAATTCTCACGTTCTTGAAAGATGTGCACTCAAGTGGGTGAATCATGGGAGTTGCGATGCCCGATCTACAAATTCCGTATTTAGCACACACTCGGCTTGTCGTCATTGAGTCTGTTCACTCAGAAGAGTGGGGGCAACATGAAGATGGAGTTCATACGACACCTAGCTGGTGCTCCCGTGAACAAACATGATGACAATGGATGGGACGACTCTTTTGTTCGCCTTGGCTTTACACGACAGGTTGGCTTGAAGTACGATCCATCCAATGGCGCATTTGTTGTTTGTGAAAACCGTACGATACTTGTGATTGAAACTTGTAAAGCGAAATTTTGTATTCAAGGGTACACACAAAGTGTCACGTTGAAGGTACTCAACCTTCTTGATCCATTTGACGTGGTGCTAGGCGATCCAAGGCTCTGTGACAACAAGGCTCTAATATGCTTTGTATCAAAGCGTTTGATCCTCCAAAAGGACAACACCACTTTACATTGATTCCAAAACAGAAGTATCACTGACCTGACTCAAAGTCCATGCCACCTTGTCTGCAATGTATGTTAAGAGATGTGTTCGACAAGGTTGTCGATACTTCTTGACTCAGCTGTAGAAGGTGGAGAACGACGTAGAGGAAGACACGCCAAAAGAGATCAAATCTCTATTGGAGGAGTTCTTGGATGTATTCCAAGACCCACCGACTGAGCTTCCTCCAGAAAGACACATGGGCCACATGATTCCCCTGTTACCGGAGGTGACTCCTTTGTTCAAACCTAGGCATCACCTTAGTTGAGCAAAAAGGCGAGAAGCCAAAAGCCAAATCAAAGAGTACCTTGCAAAGGGGTGGATCGTGCCCACTACATTGCCGTACGGTGCGCTGATCCTTTTTGTGAACAAAAAGGACGATGGTTTACGCATGCGCGTGGATTACCAGGCGTTAAACAAGTTGACGGTGAAAAATTGATTCCCCTTACCGCGGATTGAGGACCTTTTTGACCCCAAAGCGCAAAAGTGTTTTTGTCCTTGGATTTGTCTCAAGGGTACCGTTAAATCCGCATCACGAAAGATGATGTGCCCAAGACCGTGTTTCAAACGCACATGGGACGCTATCAATTCCAAGTGTTATGCTTCGTGCTTACGAATGCTATGGCAACCTTTGAAGGAGAAATCAATCGAACTTTTGCCATGAGACTCAGACTGTTTGTCTTGGTTCACCTGCATGACATCCAAGTTTTCTCCAAATCAATGGCAGAGGACATAGCACATCTGTGCAAAGTTCACGCAATCTTTCATGAACAAACGTTTTCTACAAAAGTGAGCAAGTGCAAGTTTGCACAAGATAAGCTCGAAAACCTTGGACACATCATCGGTAAGGATAGCATCTGTGTCGACCCATGAAAGGTCAAAAGCCATTGTGGATTGATCACATCTTGAGAATGTTGGGAAGATACGGTCTTTCCTCGGCCTTACAAACTACTTTTGGCGGTTTATGCAAGGGTATTCGACCCTGGTAGCACCGCTAACCAGGCTCACGTGAAAAGACGTGACTTTGGAATGGACACCTCATTGCAAGAACACTTTTCTCAACGTTAAAGAGCTCCTATCCACGGTGCTTGGCCTAGCTTTTCTGGATCCATCACATCCATGGGAGGTTTGATGTGATGCGTCAGTAGTAGAACGTGGAGCCATCCTTATGCTGAACGGTCAACCTGTAGCGTATGAGAGCTGGGAGCTTATTCTTGCGAAAACGCGGTACAGGACCGAGGATCAAGAGCTACTTGCGATAGTACATGATTTCAAGATGTGGCGTTGCTACCTCAAGGGTGCTTTAGGGGGTGTGACGGTCGTGACCGATCATAATCCATTGGTGTTTTTCCAAACACAACCCAACGTGTCAAGATGACAGGCGCATTGGAGCAAATACTTGAGTCAATTCTCGTTCACATGGGAAAATTGGCCAGGACGCATCAATGTGGCCGATCCACTAAGCCGGCATCTTGTGAAAACGAAGGCAACCACCAAGGTTAGTGGGTATTTTATGGCCATTGCAACATAAGTAATACAACCACCAGATCCCCCTGCACCTCTGTGGCAACAACCACAAGAGATTATTCATTACAACGGTTTAGTAAACAGGATCCGAATGGGATATTGTGTGGATTCTTCATTTCAAGACTCTTAAAATCTAGACAAGTATCACTTGGTGGAGGCTGCAAGCATCTTTTGGCACAGAGAACAAGTTTTTGTGCCAAACTTCGGAGACCTTCGAGCAAAGGTTATCTCCCAGTTTCACGAACCGCCGATTCCAGGTCATGTGGGACCCCGAAAAACCAGACAAGCACTCTCGCACCAGTATAGGTGGCTAGGGTGGAGTGTTGATGTCCGTAAGTATTGCATGAAGTGCGACCCATGCCTTTGGAATAAGGCTAGCAGCAAGAAGCCTGTTGGACTCCTCCAACAGCTTCCCATTCTTGGGACTCCATGGGAGTGCATCAGCATGGACTTCATCACCGGTCTTGCGGACACGGCCCGTGGCCATGATGCAATACTAGTGGTTGTGGATCTTTTGACATGGATGACACACCTCATTCCTACAACCACTGAAGTGAACGCAAAGGAGACTGCTCGTCTTTTCTTTGAGGGTGTCATATAGTACCATGTATTGCTATTGCACATTATCCCTGATCGAGATCTAGAATTTGCTAGTACGTTCTAGCAAAAGATGCACGAATACATTGGTAGTGAGTCGGAAATGTCGACAACATTTCACCTTTAAACTGACTGACAAAAAGTGCGCATATATCGCACTCTGGAGCAAATGCTACGCATGTACGTGGACCTTGCCATGCATGATTGGGAAGAAATCTTAGCACTAGCAGAGTTTGCGGTGAACAACTCGGTAAACGAGTCCACACAGTTCACACCATTCGCGTTGAGAAGTGGTCGACATCCAATGGTACCCTCTTTATTGGTGAAGAGTGAGAGTACAAGAGGGCAAGTTCCTTCCGCTCAAGCCTTTGTCGAGCGCATCGATTCCTTATTACAAGAGGCAAAGGGTCACCTTGAAGCAGCTCAGTAGCGAGAAAAGGCATATGCCGACAAAGGTCGCCGACAGGTCTCGTTTGACATCGGTGACAAAGTGCTGCTTAGAATTAGAAACATTCAGTTGAAGTCGCCAGGGGCAAGAAAACTTCTATCGAAGTAGATAGGGCCGTTTCCCATTGTGGCACGTATCGGGCCAGTGGCATACTGCTTGCTACTTCCGCCAAGTATGAACATACACGACGTGCTTCATGTGAGTGTGCTAGCTCAATGGACACTAGATGGAACCGTTCAGCCACCACAAGCGGTCCTAGCTACCGATGGCAAATATAAGGTCCTTCGCCTACTCAGGCACCGAGAGCGTACTCTTTAGTCATGCATTATCAAGGAGTACCTCGTTCATTGGGCCGGTTGTGGACTTGAACATAATTCATGTGAGCCCAAATCTTGATTGCCCATAGGGATGGTCAATGAGTAGTGGAGCGAGCTTGGAGCTTGCAAAGATTGGAGCGTGGCAGGAGGTACCAAATGAACGAAGGAAAAGTCAACAGCATTCCCACAGGGCAGCATCCATGGATAGCAACCATAGAAGGTTGGGGACGCCCAACATGGTTGTCGCGCAGATGCTCAAGACTAAAGGGGGGAGGCCGCTAGCCGTGCTCACTTGCAGGCTACAACTTACCTGGTCTAAGTACCATGCACGTGTTCATGTATAGCTCGTGATGGAAAGTGTTAACTTTCTTTCACAATGTTCATGACTCACTGACTGACAATCCTACTTGTTGTACATGAACCAGGACAGTTCATAATGAGTGACAAGGAATGTAGCGGGAGGGCCGGTTAGGCCCTCCCTCCTCGCGAAAGTGAGGGGTGGTTGCGCACCACTCCTTGCGTAAGCAAGGGCTAGCCTACAGCCAGCACTTCGCTGGCCGCCGGCCAGCTCGCTGCCGGCCGTGTAGACGGCTTGCGGTTGGCCAACCGCCAGCCGCAAATCGCGGCCTCAGCCCGATCGGCGGCTGAGGGGCCACGAGGGCCTCAAGGGCGAGGCCTTGTTCCCTCGTGCCCTTCCTCCCCTTCGCCCTCCTTGAAAATGAGTAAGAGAAGGACGAGGGATAGGGGGAGCGAGGATGAGGTCAAGAAAGCCAGTGTGAAATTGCCAGCGTGCCTCCCACGGGACAATTTTGCGCCAAAACGGCAAAATGGAAATTGAAGTTTGTTTACGACAAACTTTGACATAATATAAACGGAAAAATCATGCGAACACATGAGTTTGAGGTACAAACCCTCAGTTTGGGTCCCAAAACTCGGGGTTTGGTTGAAAACAAAAATGTGCCTTCAGAGACTTTAAATATCTGAGTCTCCCTTCTCTAGGTCATTGATGACGATTGCCCCTCAGTCTTTTGAGGAGGGTGAACCCCTAACACGGACTGAGAACGCCATTCTACGAACTCCAACGACGACTGAAGAGCACAAGCTGGAGATTCGACACGTTACAACCCTCCTTGATTAGTATGAAAATCCATGTCAACATGCCTTTTTAATATAACTTTTGTTTATGAAAATGTTCCTGAAGCATGATGGTCTCTTCTTTTACCAATACGATAAAAACTCAACCCGATGTAACATCAAGATTAGGATTTGAACTTTTTTAAATCATGTGTCGCTACAATTATTCATCGTGTGAAAACATTTCATATCTAATTAAAATAAAGACATATCATCATATGTAAGATGATTGCAAATCATAAAAAAACATGAGGAATGGATTCAATTGTTGCCTCAAATCTCCAATTGCAATGCTACAAGGATAAGAAAAATCTCATTTCTTCTTTCCGCTTCCTCAATGTTATTCTTTTTTCATTTCAAAGTCTTCCTTGAGAAATTTTATTATTCTAGAATTGAAAAAATAATCATTCTCATTATTCTCTCTCGAATTTCAAAGTTGAGAAAAAAATACAATTTTAACTTAAGGGTTTCAATTCATTGTGAAGAATACTATGTAAGAAATATATTTCACACACATGATGACTTTTGTGTAAGATCAATGATCGAAATTTCTCAAGTAATAAGTGGAATATGGTATTTAAAGAAGTAATGTACATGATAATTTTCTTTCTACATATGATGCCATCTAGATTCCCACATATCTCATCATGTCACAATAAATTATAAGCTAGCTAAGGATTGAAGCCAATCATCGATCTAAGTATTTGGAAGTGTCATTATTGTTTAATAATGACAAACGTCTTTTGTGACACACTCTTTACAGTTGAAAACATGATCATGTGTTATCATTAGCTAGAGAATGATCTCATTCTACTAATATAGGATGAATCCCACTAATATGGGCCATAAACAATTATATATTCTTCGGTGCTACATGAAGATATGTCACCTAAAAACATTTTCTCCAACAAAAGCTCTTCCGTTGAATAAATAATCATATGTTGTGTGTCCGAAGTTTAAGGAAATCATGATGGATGATAACGTGGGGTTTGGTGAACTCAAAGGTGTGACTTTTGAAGAATATCATATGTTGGTTCACAAATTATCAAACATATACTTTGAGGAGGAATTTGATTTTTTTTTGGGTTTGAAAAGGTTCAAATTTGTTTTCAGTTTAAATGAATCAATATTTAAGATCATGTATTTCTTTTTACAAATTGTATCAATGATGATATCTTTGCTCAAGTTTTCGACCTATTATGTTCAAAGAGCGACAAGAGAATATTCTTATGAATTGTTTTGAACATTATGAGGAATTCATGGTATTGTCTTTCTTCCTCGTGGGTTGAAACGCTAGTTTAAATAATTTATAGCTCAAAAACATTCCTAAGAAATTTATTTATCAGCGCTTTATCATCAATCTTGTCTTTTAAGTGCATTACTTATCTGTGTAATGTTTTTTCAAATGAGTTTTCCTTCTCCTTAAGGAAATTACAAAGCAAAACCCATTTTTTTCAAGACGAAAAACAAACATTTCAAAGGATTTCACAGATTGTCAGCAAGAATGGTGACCCTTACTTTTTTTGTATTATTTCTGGTGATTGTTCTCTTACTACACCAAAAACCTTGATTTATAACATATTTTAGGGTTTTCTATAGTAACTTACCGAGGTTTAACTTTTTATGATACATTTTTTCTTGTGGTAGGAAACAGTAAATTGAATGAATTATGCCTTTAATTCAAGGTATCTTGTAACAAAATAGTGGGAGAAAATTTGATTATTGAACGCATTTTGTTTTTTCAATTCTCGTAAGCGCCTATGGCTCATCAACCTTGTAGATTTGTGCATTAGGCTTGTATTTTGTGCCCTTATTCTGGGATGCTTCCTTCTTAGATCTTGACTTCGCTATCATTTAGTATGGAGAATGTTTCAGATTGCATTTTATTTGTGGCTGGTTTCAAATGGTTTCATTTCATGTATGATAAATATTAAACATTTTTTAGAATATTTGATCATACTAAGATCCTCTTTACATAGTAGTGGCACAAGAGTTTATTTAACAAGGATTCTTATGTAAAACATTATCAAAAACCCATTGCAGATTAATTGAGGATGAGGACTTATATAGGTGATTGTGTATATTTGCACGACTTAACATGTCGGTTTGCTTGCTCTTGTATTAGATTTGGAATTTGTTCTGAAAGATCTTGTCTCCCCAAGTTTCACATTCCCATTGGAGAAATTTTGAATTTTCTCAACAAATGATAGGCTCCTTAGGTGAAATTCGTGGTAAAATAATGAATTTGCAGTGTTTGATTATACTTTTGGATGTGAAATTACGTGCACTTTGCTTTTGAATTCCACTACATCCATTTACAAGATTTTGGTGGATTATTCAAGAAAATCTTCTATCTAAGACTGGCAAGTTGCCGAAGAAAACAAAACATACTTTATCTTGTCATGCTGTAGCATTTATTTTCGGCCCAAACCTTGGTTGATTCCACGCAAAGCTTTCCAAGTGTCATACAACTTAAGAAACCTAAGAGGATCGGCAACTTTGTAGACGCAACCAGGCTGTATTGAAATAGTGGTTTAAGTTTATTGAAGTTCACTTTGAACTATATGTTTAACATAAGCATGTATTTGAGAAATGATGTCATCGATTTGCATGTTGTTAGCCTTCAATTTGCGAGTTTTGCTTTGACTTCAGTGGCAACTTGGACTTTCTTCTCAAAATGCAATGGTCTGGTGCGACATCGTTTGAGAACATTCGATTTCAATCTCGACGGCGTTTGCTGTTTCCTTGGCCGATTAACGCATTTCGAACGACTGAAAACTGTTACAAGCAACCACTTTCAAGAACGGAATTG
>SZWC01024287.1:0-10715 GCA_023375785.1 Penium margaritaceum
ATGTATATGTATATGTATATGTATATGTATATGTATATGTATATGTATATGTATATGTATATGTATATGTATATGTATATGTATATGTATATGTATATGCACAAGACAATCTCGAATGCATTGTATACATACTTGATAAGAAACGGTATCTGCTTCCACTAAAGAGAAGTCCAAGCTCTAGTAGACTGGTCTCATAAAAAGCCCTAGGAAAATCCAGTCTTTCCTTGGCCTTGCAAACTGTTTTTGGTAGTTATGCATGAGTATGTGACTCAAAGGACACCTTCAAGCAGGCTCACGTGAAAAGAAATACGAGGAAAATGGAAACTTGATTTTATGAAACCTTTCCTCAATTTGAAATAGATTCTATCCGTAGCTCTCTTCTTGGCTTTTCTATACCCGTCACAACCATGGGAGATACGATGTGATGAGTCAATGGTAGAACTCAGTGCAATTTGTATGCAGAACACGCATCAACGGGCTTATAAGTGCCAAAGTATCATTTCTATTATGACATAATACATAACTGGTGACCAAGAACTCTTCACTGTATCACACGCTTTCAGAACGTTTCACTGTCATGTCAAGCATACCGAGAAGGGTGTGAGTTTCATGAACAGTCACAACACGTTGGTATGTGTTTTTTTGCAACAAATGCTACGTCACTCAAATGTTGTTTGCATGTGAGTGTCGGCCATGACGCATCATAGTGATCGCGCCACTAAGCTGACAGCTTGTAAGGATGACATAACCACTGAAACAAGTGGGTGTTTTGTGACCATTGCGTCAGCAATAATGCAAGCACTAGATGCCCCCACATCCTTTTTAGCAACCACCTCAAGATATTATCCCGTACACTGCATGTACTCATCCACTGGTTAAAAAAGAGCCACATGAATCAATCTACATGTATGGAGAACAAATCAATGTACCAAACTTGAGAGATGTTTGAGCTAAGATTACCCCTTAGTTCCGCAATCAGTCAATGAGAGGACATGTGGGACCACAAAAGGAAAGCAATCTTGGACCCCTATCGGTGACAAGGATGGATTGTAAAAATTATAATCATTGCATGATATGTGATCCAGTCTCCGGAACTAGACAATTAACAAAACAATGTTGAATTCCTTCAATACTAAAGAGAAGAAAACGGTCTTTTTCAGTAAATCCCTATTCCATGGACTCAGTGGGAGTGTGTCACCATGGACTAAACAACTTGTCTTTTGGACACGACCCTTGGTGATGATGTAATCTTGTTAATTGTGGGATTTTGTAACAAAGATGAAGAAATTCATTCGTACAACCATAAAAATGAATGTGGAGATTGCTCATGTCTTCTTTCAGTAAAGCGTGAAGTGCTATGGCTTACCATAATGCAGTATTCTAACTAATTTAGAAAATTTACTAGAAATTTCATACAAAAGATGAATGATTGCTTTGGCATTGACTCTAGAATTTCTACGACATTCCACCCTCAAAGTGACAGTCAAACAGAGCACGTGAATTGTACTATGGATCAGATTCTACACATCTACATTCACCTTGCCATGGATGACTGAAATAAATTTCAAGCACTAGCAAAGTTTGTAGTGGACAACTCGGTGAACATTTCCACATGTTTCACACCGTTGGAGTTGAAACATGGTCGGCATCCACTGGTGCATTCTTCATTTTCTTGGGGTCCGCGTGGATCACTGCAATCTGTTATTGGAATTCTACCGCATTTCGCATGATGAACTGTCCAAACACCCCCAAATCTTTCTTTCCTAGAGAAGACAGCATTCAAGGAGACAGTATGAAAAACCCAATCAATTCCTCTTGTTGAAGTGACCATAGCAACACCCTCGACCAATCCTTACTCAATCTCTGTCTATCCCTCTACCTCCTCCTCTCCATTTTCCTTGGCTGGCTAGTCCCAGAGTGTTGTAGTAGCCACTAAAGGGAAGAAATGGAAGAGGTGATGTGGCAAGGGGAAAAGACGAATGACGTCAGTGGCCAATGGCGGTGGAAGGTCTGTTTTCTACTACAACAATGGAGATGTCCATCGCTACACAGAGTGCCAACAGCTCCTTCACTGGAGCTGGATCACACATGGACTACAGGTAGCACACACATAGTGGAAACCCTCTGGCACCATGCATGAGAGTCGCACAACAGCAATGTCACCAGCTCAGACATGGTTAGCAGTGACCAAAATCCCTATAATTGCACCATCGTGGAGCTGTGTCAGTTGCTGGCGCTTCACATCAGGGGAGGTGTGAGTATGATGACATAACTAAGTGGTCCACAATCATTTAGTGCTATGGTTTCACTGTCCGAGATTATTCCTGTCGGGGGACTTTGTTTGTTCGTGATGAGGACATGTATGGACCTAACACCATACTCGTACTGTGCACTTTCTTCTTGCTAGATGAGTCCCATACTCGTGCTGTGCGCTTTTGTTCACAACCGTCTGCTGAGCTTCAAATAAAGTTGAAGTTCTCCATGGCACATTCATTGGAAGTTACGGCAGTTTTTGAGATAATTGCCACCTAGATCCTTGGCACCAATGACTGAACATATGACCAGTCTTTGTACCAACTTGCCCTCAGTTTGTACCCAGGATGGGTCTTGCTCTTGAGCACTCTGCTGATTCCGCCGCAGTGTATGCTAGTGAAACTCGTGATTTTATATCCAGTGCCTCTGTCATGGATGATCAATACCATGTGTCCCCTGCTCCTCTCTCTTCTATTATATTCATGTGTGTTACTGGCCTGCTCTCTCTGTAGTACCAGCACTTGCTCCACCTCCATACATGCCATGTGAGCATTGAAACTGTGTCCAAAATCTTTGAAAAACAACCTGTCCTTGGTCTTAATGTGTGTTACTTAAGAAATCCTTCAAAGACTGCCTTCATCAACTAAAATAAAAGCAAGATGCAATTGTTGTACCTACCTTGAGTCTGTCTCCCAGGCCTAGCACCTATTAGAGCTGATCCACTTGGACCTGGTCCGAGTCCCATCCCCATTGAGTCATTGTCGGACTACATTCAGTCCTTACCTTAGCAAATTCCTTCACCTAGATGCATTGGATGCATTGAATTTGCCACCAGAGCGACGCCACCTTGGCATTTTCCTTGTGGCTGCTCATGGCTGAGTGTCTCTCCTGTCATACCCTCCACACATTCTAGCCGGACCAAGGTGGAGAGTTCCTTCATGAGATGGACGTGTCCTTTACAGATAATGATTTCTTTCACAAGCTTTTCACCCCGGACACATCTAACCACAACAATGATTCCGAGCATTAGAACTGCACAGTGGAGGATGTGATCCACACCATGTGGATTGAGCAAGGTCTCACAAAGTCATTCATGACTTGGGTCTAGAACCGCCTCGCGCACGGTCCTCTTCTGGACCATACCACACTGTACAAGCTCTGGTTTGGCCATCATGCTAACCTTTGCTTCGCGTGTGACTAGGGCTCCCTCACTTGTCTATACTACACTGACGACCAGCAGGGCTCTAAGCTCTTGCTACGGGATCGCATGTGTGCCTTTTTTTGTATTGTTCTGTGGTATTGAAACCTTGACAATTACGGGATCATGCTCATCAATGCGTCGTTGCGTTCTGAGATACCTCATACTTTTCAGTACTCACAACATGACCTCTCCAGCATCCTCTCTCTGGCTACCTAGCATGCTCCCACCGGTGTTGATTCTCGTTAAATACGGGGCCTAGGACGGTGCATTGATCCTTCTAGGGATCCTCACTTGTCATTATGCTACCAGCCAATGATGATCCCGCCATTTTGGTGATTGGACCGGTGGCTTTTTGAGTCCCCCTGGTTACACATGCGCCTATTCCTCACTTGTACCTTTCCCTATGTTTACTCTTGCATCTGCGCCTGCATCTATTACTAGATCTAAGCCTGCGGCCTTCGCCGTGTCTGTACCTGCGGCCTCCCCTACATCTGTGTGTACTTCTGTGGTGACTACACCTCTCCTCCTCCCCATGATTTGCCTTTCTGCAAGTCAATAGTGGTTGCTTTTGCATCCCAGCCACTCCCTGCGTCAATTCCTAACTCTTCTCCTCCTCCCTATCCCAGGGTGGTCACATCGTTCACCTGTGAGTCTGGTGGTCGTCTCCAACTGCTGCCCTCTGGAGCAGATCTTCCACCTCTGTTCTATCTTTGCTGCTAGGTTGGATAAGCCGCTTCTCGACTTGATTTCTTATGCTACCCATACATTCACCCTCTCCTCATTTTTGTATGGAATTTTTTGCATCAGGTTGGGTGGATTTTTAGCAGAACACCAAGGTGAACTCCTCCATCTTCCCATTTTCTTACACCCACTAGAGTAAGGAGAAATCTGCTCAAAACAATCTTGATTGAGTGACAGGCCCTCACCATGCCTGTTGGCAATGAGCATTCTGCTACACTCCAAGAGGAGCTACAACGTGAGCATGCTACTCCTAAAGAGATAGTAACAGCTCAGCACACTGCTGAGAAGTGCTTGAAGAGCAAGCAAAGAGACCAGGACACGCTCACGGATCACATTTCAAATCTTGTCATGTCTCGCCTCCAGCCCATCCTGTTCTCTCTTCCTGTTGTTTCCGCTACTGTTGGTGTTACTACTGCCTTTGCTACCATCTTAACTTCCACGTAATCAACCTTTGGCTCTCTCCCCACTCAGTGTGTTTTCATTGCAATAGCAGTTGTACCTGGTGCTGCAGCTACCAAAGCCCTTGCACATCCCTCTCAACACTCCAGCCTAGCACTTCAGTCCCCTTATCTCCTTCTCTTCCTCGGAGGTTTGCTTCAATGCTTGGGCTCAGGGTGAGCAGCTCTAAGAGTACTGTCATACCCACAATCCCTCTTTTGTGTCTTTATGTGTGCCTTTTACATCTGATTCTGCTCCTGATGTCTCTGTTGTCATTAGTGCAAGACCTATCAATCTCAATGGTGACATCGGCATGTACAATACAAACACCATGGGTCATAAAGTTGCCGTCCCTATTGGTACCTACACACTTTTCAAGAACCTCAAAACTGTGACTGGACATGCTCCTCAGAGCACCTCACAGTCCAGTTCAACCAGCTTATCATGCATGCTGACAAGACCGCCGATGCCTACTAGGCACACAGTCTTAGGCTGCTACATGACCTCGGACCCACAGCACCTGGTCTGTTCCACACTATTCTTTCCATTGTGAGCAGGTTCATTCTAGAAATATCCAACATCTTTTGTGAGGTCAAGCCCTCGGAGTTCGAGTGCCTTGCTGTCAAGCCTGTCTCTGACAAGTCCCCGCCTGGCGTTTATACACTTTAGGAGTTGAACGCACAATGCCTCACTAACAGGTGGAGCGTGTTGCAGAACAAATGCATTCATTGTATTTCTGTTACCATGACTACTTGTGTTGTGTCCCCTACGTCTGCCTCCATCTCCTCCACATCCTCTTTTTCGTCTTCCTCCTCATTGGTTACTCAAGGGAAGGAAAAAGGATCAGCAGGTTCCCCCCTCCCCCCTTTGCCACTATCGCAGTGGGTTGTGTCCCACTCACTATCTATGTCTTTGGTGGCTTCAAGATGCTGGTATCTAAGGTTATCCACCACATGACATCTTGTCGTGCATTGATCATATCCCTTAGTAGTGTTGGCTCCGTGTACTTTGTGCGGACCACGTTCAATCAGCTCCTTCTTGTTCATGATATTGCAGCTGTCTATTTTGTTTGTCCTAGGAGGGAGATTGTTTCGTCTCAGTGTGTTGTATGGACCTACTCTCAAGATAAGCATGCTTTCTTTCAGGAAAGTTGATGACCAGGGCACAAACTTCTCCTCCAGTCATGGCGTTGCTTGTCTCTCACATTGCACCACTGGTCATGTTTTGTTGCGCAACACAAGATATGAACGCTTGTCTTTATTCTCCAATATTTTTTCCTACATTTGTGACTGCTGACCTTGTCCTTGCCCGCTCTCTCAATCCTTTACATGCACAGCTACTTCACCACTTCCTTTGCCATAGTCATGCTGCTATGAATCAATGCTTGCTGCACATACAAACCCGCAACTGGTATAGATACCTTGATGTTCCTGCTTCCAGTTATGTTGATGGTCTGGACTGTGCTTAAGGAAAAATACACCGCTCACCTTTCTCCACATCTAACTCTTGTACCTCTCACCCGCTTGAACTTCTACATGCAAACACAATGGATTCCTTGGCTCATGACATCCTAGATTGCCTTTCGCACACTCCCTTGCAGAACCTACCCCTACCCTCTCCATTGCTGCCAACCTAGGTCTAGGTTGGTAAGCCTTCTACATCACAAATGATTTTTTTCCACACATGGTGGGTTTTTCCACTTTGCCAAAAAAGCAATGTCTGTTTTCGTCTTGAGTCTTTGCTGCCACAAGCTGAGCTTTCCCATGGCTGCCATCGCACATTTTCTCTAACAATGGGAGCAACTTCATGGGGCCGACAGCTCAGTTCCTTTATTCTCAAGGAGTGTGTTTTGAGCGATTCTCTCTTTACACATCCAAATAGAATGGAGCGTGTGAACGTTGAAATTACACCTTTTCTGAAGGTGTCCATAGCCTTCTCTATACTCCTTGCCTTCTTCTCCTCTTCTCTTTTGAGGCCATGAAGTGAGTGTGGAACCGTGTCCCTCACAGTACCCTCCCTTATCATGTCACTCCCTTTGAACACTGGTTTGATTTGGTTTGGTCATTAGGCTGAATTGTATCTTACTCACCTCTAGGGTTGTCTCGGCCTTGTCAGGTTCCATGATTATATCTTCACTGGAGAAATCTTATCCTCTGCTTGTATCTACTCGTTCCTTGGTGTCTCTGTCTTGTCCAAGGTGTGCCGTCTTTGAGAATTTGAACAGTCTCACGTTACTGAGTCCGATAATGCTCTGTTCTTTGGAGACGTGTTTCAATGTGACTTGTCCCGCATGGCTCCTCCCTCTTCTCTTTCCTCTCTTGGGATGATGGGTCTGTCTCAATCTCTGATATCTTGGACCTTGCGTCCGGTCCTATTGTCACTCCTATTCCTTCAGCTCGGGAACCACTAGTGACCTCCTCCTCTGATACTTCTCAATCTCAGTCTCTGAGTTTGCCTTCTGTAGGCACTCAGTCCATCCCATCCCCGACTCATTTGCCACCGGGATCCCCTTGGGTTATCCTCCATCTCCATGACTTTGGGAACTAGCTTTGTCTCCTTAGATTCTGTGTTCACTGCTGTTGTATTCATCTTGTCATCTGTCTCTACTCCAGCATTTCAACCTTGTAATACGTCCCAGAACACGGCACCTGTTGATGGTCTGGATTCATCTCATGAGTCACAGACCACAGCCCCAGTAGTTGGTCTAGAGCCAGGTGAGTGTGGGGGGGATGGTGCTCTCTTCCTCATGAGTCGAGCGTCCAGTCCTCACAACGACACACTTGTTCTACTGCATGGTTCTCGAGTGGAGAGCCTTCTGCTCGACCCACTGGTCTTGAAGCACTTGGACCTACGACCAGTGTGGTCCATTTCAACTCTGCATTAGGGTATGTCCTTGTTTCACATAAGTTTCACAATTCCCTTGATGTTTCTGTATCGGGCTATGTTGATGCCAGCTTTGCTGCCAGTGGCCTTTCCACACTCCAATCCGAGCCAGCAAGGTTTGCCATGTTCGAGAAGCAAATGATGCTGACCTTTATGGAAAGGCCATGCAAGAGGAGTCAAACACTCTCACGGAGCATGACATCTATGAGCTTGTCGACCTGCTAAATGGTTGTAAGGCCATGTCAGTCTGCTTGATCTTGCGACACAAGCTGAAGTCAAAGAACAAGGTTGACTGGTACAAGGCATGTCTGATGATGAAAGGATTCTCACAGATACCTATCGTCGCCTTTGATCAGTTTGTTTCCCCAGCTTTGTGATACACCACTGCACATGCATTTTGTTTTCTAGCCGCACATCATGACTTGAAACTGGAACAGATGAGTTTCAACAATGAATTCTTGCATGGAAATCTTGACAAGGAAACGTACATGATCGAGATGCCAGGATTCACTGATTCCATGAAGAAGGTTTGGAGAGTGCATACGGCCTTGTACGACATAAAAAAATCACTGCAATGTTTGAATCTGGACATGTCCTCCACCCTGGATAGAGGTGGTTATTCTCATGCTGCAATCAATCCAATGTTTTTTCTTAGCGCTCCGTCTGAGCCCTTTGTGGTCATTCTCTTCCATTTCAACAGCAACATTCTCATCGCTTCACCTAGCCCTGTCATTGTCTAGTCCCTTAAGAATCTCCTGTAGTCCACATGAAATATATAAAGGACTTGGACCCCGCTTGGGCAATGGCCAACGTCACATGCTGCACGTGCAGCAGCATGCATATGTTTACAGCCTTGGGGATCACGTTGCCTCTCTTCTGGTCAAGGTTCTCATCACATCAACGTCGACAACGCCAGCAGGTTGGCGCCTGCTTAAATCCTTTGATCTATTGATGTTATGGGAGACGGTGGATGTCACCAATTACCTCTGCGTGACTGGTTCTCTTATGTATGTCGCTACCACAACACAAGTAGACGTGGCCTTTTCAGTAAAAACTTTGGCTCAGTTCTCATGGCAGCCTCAAGAGCAGCACGGCAAGGCCACCCTGCATGTTGTCTGCAATGCTCTTTTCCTAGGATGTATCTGATTGTGCTATCATGTGTAACCCTTAGTTGTTGTTGAGAAATTTACCGTTAGCGACTGGGGGCATGACACCAATACACGCCGTCTGTGCTACATCAACCAAAGCATGGATTTATTCACTGAGCATGGCAACATGTACCATTCACGCACAAAGAACATCAACATTAAGCATCAATTTTTGCGCAAGCACATCGCATTTGCAAATTCTAGGTCGTCTGGGTCAACCCACATCAAGAGTGTCCACACTTTCTCACCAAAAAAATCTTCACATGCGTGTCTCAGGCACAAGCTATTGGCATGCTACGTTCTCGTGATGCACCTGATTTATGTCCTGCATGCACCAGTTTGTGATATTGTTTTACCTTTCTCTTGCACACTTGCCCCTGTGTGGCATGTGCAATGCTCTTCATATCGCTCTCTCATGCATGTGGGATACTTGTCTGCGGGTCATGGAGGAGTGTCGTTATGGGTTAACACGTAATTGACCTCCTGACTCTTCCCTCACACACACATCAGCAGGTGGGTGGCACACTTGGAGCTCTCAGATGTTGCAGTACTGCATGCACAGTCGATTGCATAGTCGACGCGTCTCATCCAAAGTGGAAGGGGTCACCCTGCATAGACATCATTTGCTTCCTAGCTCCGGATACCTTAGAGGTAAGGGTGCGCAACGGACTAGATCCGCGGATCATAGGATGGATCCGGAATCCCAGGTCCGGATCGGATGATGGATCCGGATCCGCGGATCCGGACCTGGATCTGCAGATCCTTGTTGATCCGTGGATCATCCCGGATCTACATAATCCGGCATTGTGTGCTTTTGCATTGAACACCATGATACATTCAAAAACATCGTACTCCTCATTTCATCATGTACACCATCGAAGTGCACACTTCCTTTACATTCAAGTGGAACCATTTTTTCTAGCAACACTACGTGGTAAATTTAGTGAATGAACTGTCTACAATATGCACCACTAACCAGATGCCATGCACCACTGAGAAACTGGACCAATCAAGGCCTCGTGGTGAACATGTGTCTGCTAAACCTCCTCATTGCACCATTCACCATGCACCATCTACATTATGCACCACTTACATAATGCACCAATCAATGCATCATGTTACATAGTATCAGCTAAACTTGCACCATCCACAATACACCATTTACATTATCCAAGTTTCCCTTTCACCATTAACATTTTGTGGGAGATCCTGAAGCATAAACAGAAGCCAAGAGTAATACACAACAGATTGGTAAAGGAAATATCATCACAACCTTCCCCTCCTCCTTCACCCTCTGCCTCCTCCTCCTCATCCTCGTTGCTCACAAAGATACTGAGACCCTCTAACTCCTCTGCTGCTGCACCGACCAGGTTTTTTTGCTTTGCTTGCCTCCTCAGCTCCCTGATGCGCTCCTCCTCATCCGTGAATTCCTTAGCCTCCATCTCATGTCGGCTGACTGGGAAATCCAAGAGGGAGGGCTCGTTGATACAGGACTTCATAGTAAGTAGATTCTCCACTGTTAGATGGGCCAGAAAGTGCCTGAATTCGGTTATCACGTGCCTGCCAAGAGAGAAAAGGTGCTCAGATGGTGTGGATGTGCCAGGAACAGCAAACACGTCAGCAGCCGCAAGGGACAACGTTGGGAATTTCTTCCCGAGCTTCCTGAAATGTTTCAGAATGTGGCAGCGTGGAGACTTCTTTGGGTGTTTGTTCCACTGTACCACCTCCTCCTCCAGGGAGGATGGTGGAGCAGTAGCAGCAGCAGGAACCTTGGGCACTTCAAACATGTCAGCCATTGGATCTGCAAGTGCTGGCTCCAACATCGTGTCGTCCTCCTTGCGCTTCCGCTCAGGTCGTGGACGCAGCTGGCGGAGAGCAGCAGGCACAGCAGGTGACACAGCAGTCACGTTGGATGGCAACGCTGCTGCAGGCGTAGAGCTCTCTTGTTTAGGCTGGCTGCCCTGGGTTCCTGCCACCGCCTCTGCTGCTTCTGCTGCAGCCCTCTGCGCCTCCACCTTCTCGTGGTATGGGCGGAGCAGTTCCATCACCTT
>SZWC01024288.1:14965-25366 GCA_023375785.1 Penium margaritaceum
TGTTCTCTTGACAGCGTACGCCACTCAATTGCCACCCTCACCAGCATCATCGTCGCCATCACCTCTGCCACGGCCTCCGTCTCCATCCCCGGCACCTCCGTTGCCTGTTCCAAAGTCTCCTCCTCCGTCAAAGCTACCTCCTGCCTCACGGTCACCTTCACCCTCCCTATCTCCTCCACCAGCTCGATCGCCTCCTCTGCCCCGTTCCCCTCCACCTCAACCCCCTCTCCCTCGACCCCCTCCTTCTCAATCCCCTGCTGGCCGTTCTCCACCTCTCACGCCGTCTCCTCCTCCTTCTCGTTCTCCTCCTCCTCCATTACCCCCTCTATCACCCCCTCCGCTTGCCCCGTCTCCTCCTCCTCCTTTGCTCCCTGCACAGCCCCCTCCATCCCCTCCTCCACCCTCGCCTCCACCCTCACCTCCTCCATCACTTCCTCCACTTGTAGAGCCACCTCCACCGATAAAGTCGCCCCCTCCAAATTCTCCTCCACCTTCTAGCCCCTCTCCACCGCCGTTCAGCCCCCCGGTCTCGTCAAGTCTCGGTACGTGTCACAGCTGCTTTCTTTTCTTTTTTTTTGGACGCCATCCTTCCTCGATACATGGCTGCTGAAAGTGGTGCCACCGTTTTGGGATTGATCCCTGCTCGGTTCCATGGTTCCATGGTCGTCCATGGTTCCATGGTTGTCCATGGTTCCATGGTCGTCAATGGTTGTATGGTCGTCCATGGTTCCATGGTTGTCCATGGTCGTCGCAGTTACACTTCTGAAATCTCTTGTGCTTGCGCCATGCGCACTGCTTCTTGCCTCCCTGTCTCTACCACGTTAAAAATCATGAACACGCTTAGCAAATTGTCTCGATGATTTCGACGTCGTAATCGTGCGTGTGGATTCTTCTACGTGTGTTTGCTATGTGTCTTTGCTCTTGTCTCGCTGTCTCCGCCTCCTGCCATCCTCCCCATCCACCTGCCTCCTCCAGTTGCTCCCTCAAACTCTCTTTCCATTCCTCCTCCTCCTGCCTCCTTTCTGCACACATCTTTGCCTCCTTTTCCCCCTCCCATCTCTCGACCTTTCCACTTTGCCTTTACTCTCTCTCGCTCCTGCCCCCTCTCCCTTCCTCATTACCTACCTTCCTCTTCTCCCTCATCTTGTTCCATCCCTCTGTTTTTTTTCTCTCTCTTTTTTTTTTTGTTTTTCAAACAAGAGATTCTTGATTGAAATGAGGAAAGCATGCAAATCCGCCCCTGACCAGCACATCTTCGGGGTATAAGCACACTAGACATGCAAGCTAGGTGTCCACAATGGCGGGCTCAACCCCGCATAAGTCAGAGAACACCAAGGCNTCTTTGCCTCCTTTTCCCCCTCCCATCTCTCTACCTTTCCACTTTGCCTTTACTCTCTCTCGCTCCTGCCCCCTCTCCCTTCCTCATTACCTACCTTCCTCTTCTCCCTCATCTTGTTCCATCCCTCTGTTTTTTTTCTCTCTCTTTTTTTTTTTGTTTTTCAAACAAGAGATTCTTGATTGAAATGAGGAAAGCATGCAAAGCCGCCCCTGACCAGCACATCTTCGGGGTATATGCACACTAGACATGCAAGCTAGGTGTCCACAATGGCGGGCTCAACCCCGCATAAGTCAGAGAACACCAAGGCTTGGCGCACACGCTCGCGCCGAGCAACCGGCGCGACCTCCGACGGGAACGGGGCCCGGAACCAGGAGTGGGTGATGGTGTAGTGTCGGATGGCGACGCACTGGGCGCGGACGCCAGCGAGGGATGTGCGTTAGGCCAAGACTGCCACCGCGCGCTGGGCCCAGTGCTCGAAGGCCTCAGCCGAGCACTGGCGGGGCCCGCGAGCGAGGCAGAGCTGCGCCAGCCGACGGAGGAAGGTCCAGAACTCGTCTCCCAGGCCGCCAAGGGTCTCCCACGCTAGCGAGCGGAAGAAGTGTCCCCTGCGCGGCGCCGTGGCGTACAAGGACTGCTTGTCCCACTTCGCCACTCGCACAGCCGCCCCTGGCTGGGTGGCCCGCTGTCCTTGTGCATCCACGGTGGTGACGTCTAGGACCCAAATGGTCTTGGCTGCGTGGTCCTCCAGGGTGAGGTCCGGGCGCAGGTAGCGCTGGCTGCCGGGCAGTGGCAGCACCTGCGTCGGCTCAACGTGGACGGTGAGGCGGTGCTCCCGGCAGATGTCTGCTAGCTCGTCGCGGATGGCGTTGTGGACACGCCACACCGCCCCTCCCTCCCTCTCCCGTCGCGTCACTGCGGCCGGCTCCAGCGCGTCGAGCCCCACCTGCTCCAGGTGGCCCAAGGGGAGGCCCAACCAGAGCTGGGCGTGGAGGCGGAAGTCCTCCGCTGATAGGTAGGTCCTGTCCGTGATGCCGGTCGGCGTAGTCTGCAGCCAGGTGGAGCTCCCCCACGTGGCCGTGGCCCAGCACCTGCTCCGGGCCCGACGACACCAGCCTGTGCTAGGCCAACACGGGGCGGGTCGGACGCAAACGCAGTGGCGCAACGCGACCACCTCAGCCTCCCCTCCCCACCGCTCCCGATGGCTCGAGAAAAAGAGCGCGCTCAGCCGCTGGTAAAGCCTCGGCTCCCCGCCCTGGCACAGGGCCTCCATAGATGGGAACGCCTGGAGCACCGACTGAGGCAGCTCCCGCTCTACCTGCCCCCAAAGCGGGCAGAGGAAGTTGAGGTCCCAGCCTGCAGGGAGGAAGGATCCAAACTCAGACGCGAGGGCGTGTAGGAGGGACCCTGTCGCATAGGCATAGGCGAGGGACGCCCCCTATGAAGCTCAGTGACAGCTGCAGCTGCCATCGCGCCAGCCGCTGCAGCTGCCATCGCGCCAGCCGCTGCAGCTCTGCATCCTCCGATCCCTCGAGCGCTGCCTGAAGCTGAAGCAAGGAGAGGACTGTCGCCCACACTGCCGCGTCGAAACGGTCCAGGATCTGCAGCCACCAGGGCTCGGGGGGGAGTGCTCACGCGCAGAAATTGGCACACCTCTGTTTTCTGTGCTTTCTTCCTCTTGTCCCTACGTCCTACTTCAAAAACCCCAGCTGCCCCCCCCCATTTCCCTGTCCTTCCCTCCCCTCCAACCCGCCCTCTCTACCCACTACCTCACACAGCTTCCCTCCCCTCAGACCGCTATCATCTCCAGTCTCACTTATCCCTTTCTGTCACATCCTCCTTCTCCGTACAATTTCCTTCTCATCCATTTCTCCTCCACCTCTCTCCTTCCCTTGAAGAAAACGGCGGAGGAGAAGTGAGAGGCGTTTCTAGCCACCTCCTCTCCTTTTCCATATCTCTCAACCTCTTCCCCTATAACTTATAGCTTTCCTCCTTTCCTCCTTTCTTCCTCTCCTTTAGTCCTTTCCTCCTTCCCTCCCTCTGCCACAATGTGCTGGAGTTGTTCCATGCGTGTCTGAGTAATCCATGGCTTCCCTGCATTCTGCCGTCCACTGTCCGATGACCTCTCAGCCAATCTTGTCGCAAACCCGAGCTTCGAAGCCAACCGATTCACGCTCGACGACGAGGACTTCACACTCAAACGCGGCGACTCCACGTCCATGGCCGGCTGGACAGTCTCCTCCGGCCACGTGTCAGTCCAGTTCGGTCAGGCCACAGTGGCGGACGGGCGCATGGGCGTGATGCTGTGCGGCTGCGAACCGAACGCAAAGGTCTCGCTGTCCACCTGCGGCAACGGCACCATCTCTCAGGCGATCCAGACCACGCCCGGGCAGCAGTATGCACTCTACTTCTACGTCGCTTCCGACAACACCACAGGCGCGCAGAGCCAGTCGCAAATGCGGGTGGGTGAGCGGCTTGCGGTGTGACCGACTGTGTCAGTCACACGTGTCAGTTTCACACCGGATATTTATTTCTCAAACGCTTTGCGAAGAATTTAACTGATTTAAATCTTGCTGTGCGATTGAGTGTCACACGTGTCAGTTTCCCACTGCCGTTGCTGCTGTGTGGTCTCCACCGGTGTGGTCAAGTGTCGCCTTCTCCGTCACTTTCTCGTCTCCAGGATATTTCTAACTTGTTGGACGTTTTGCAAAACGTTGGAGTAAAATTCTTCCACTGGTGCGATCGAGTGTCACCTTCCCCGTCACTTTCTCCTCCCCAGCCGGTCGGGTGCAGCAGGTGGGGTCAACGCCAGTGGCAGGGACAGGCATGGTTCGAGATGCCTTGATCGTGGTCATGGCCAGAAACGGGGCAGGCAACGGCAGTTGCGAGTGGTGAAGTGGGCTTGTGATCTTGCAAGGACACAACTCGCCTCTGCTTGGGTGAAACAGGGAATGAACATCCGGTGTCGTTGGCCGTGAGCGGCGAGAGCACAACAAGGGGCCACAGCAGGCTCGAGGGGGGCTAGGCTCGAGCAGCGGGATGCGAGAACAGCTTGGCAAAGTCCACTCCAAAAGCAGCAGCCAATGTCCTATTTCACCTGTTACTTGGGCCACGCAACCCAGAAATGTGCCCCTACAAGCTTGAACTCAAGACCTCTGGGGACAAGTTTGAAGTTGCATTCTCTGCGCCAAGCAGAGGATACAACTGACTGGTTTCTGTGACATTTTGTTGGTGACATTGTCATGTAAATGCCTGTGGCGCGAGCGGCTAGCTCCATAGGGTGGCATGGGGCTAAGAAAGCTCACTGTAAAATCAGCTTTCTTTTTGGGGGGGGGTTCTCACAAGCCGATGCTGAGACTCACGATGCATTACTGTTGCTTCTGCTTCCCATCACGTGTCGTTTTTCTCGCAGGTCACCCTCCCAGGCATCACCCTCACCTTCTCCACTCCCGTCGACTCTATCAGCGAGACAGGGTCCGGGGTGCAGCAGGTGGGCCCTGTGCTGTTCACTGCGACGGCGTTGTCGTCGACGGTGTCGTTCACGGGTCTCGTGCCCATGCTGATCGGCGTCGGTGGCTCCAAGTTTTCTGCGGAACGTCCTATCGGGCCGCTCGTCGACCTTGTCACAGTCACGCCGGTCCTGTGTGAGTATCTCAGCTCAATTCTGCTGCTGCTGCTGCTGCTGCTGCTGATGCCGCGGCCACCGCCACTGCCTCCTGCGCTGCCACCATTGCTGCTGCTGCAGCCGCCACCGCCATCGTCACCGCCCCATCCACCGTCGCTGCCGCCGCCGCCACCCCCACCACTGCCGCCGCCTCCGCTGCTGCTGCTGCAGCTGCTGCAGTTGCACTGCGCTGCATTCACAGTTGCTACAATCCTCCCTGTTTCTCCAACAAACCAGACTGATTCTCCTGCTCATGACATTTCCTTCCTGTCTTCCATGCAGCTGCCAGCAGCCTCCCACCTTCCGTGATCACCTTCCCTTCGTTCAGCCCGTCCTCCGAACAACTGACACTCTTCTCCTCTGCTTCCCTTCCCAAGAAGAACTCTGACCCTCAAGTCCTCACCCTCACAACCGCCCTCGAGCATCAGAGCGGCGCAGCATTCTACTCTCGACCCATCAGCCTCTTCGCTTTCCCGCCGGGATCTCCCTCCTGCACGCCCATGTCCTTCTCCACCTCCTTCTCCTTCTCCATAGACAGCTATGGGGATGATGGGCTGTCGTTTGTCATCGCCATGGATCCTTCCCCCGCTCCCTCGTTCCAAGACGGGTTGATGGGATACGGTCGATTCCGCTACAGTTCGGAGACCGATGGGTTTGTGACCGCCACAGCTACTGGGGCCAGCAATGACTCTGCTGCTTTGGCTGCAGCAGCAGCAGCTGCCACAACTGCGATGCGGGAATTCCCGACCCTTGCTGTGGAGTTTGACACGGCGGCAAACCCCGACTTGGACGACATCAGTGCGAACCACATCGGGCTCAACTACAATTACAGGATGCAGTCCCCTGCAGCCGTCGATTTGGGCGAGGCCGCGCCGTGGATCGAGCTCTCGGACGGGGAGACGTATCGCGCTGCAATCGAGTACAGCGCGATTGCGGGAGAGCTCCGAGTGTGGGTCTCGAATTCGACGACGACGACGATGGCAGCTGATGGTCCTGTTTTCACCGCGGCAGTGGACATGTGCTCTCTCTTTGCTCCTCCCTCCGACGGAAGTGGGGCTCCCTTCTGGGGCTCAGATGGCAACCCTTCGCTCTACGTGGGATTCACCGCTGGAACTTCCCTCGTGCCCAACGTGCATACGGTGTACAACTGGAGCTTCTCAGGTAACCCCTGCCCTTCATCCCATCTTCTTCTTGTCCTTCATCCCACGGTTGTTTGCCTGCAGCTTGCCCAAAGCTTTGCAGGCTGGCCTGTTGGTCTGATGAGTTTGTCCATAGGTTTGCCCATGTCAATCGATGGACTTTTGATGGGGAGACTCTGAGCTATGCCCAGACGTGTGCACTCGAACAAGCATGTTGACAGGCATGCATGTGTGGAAACAAATCCGCAAGTTGACAGGCACGCATGTATGCACACGAATGCGCAAGTGGACAGTCTCCATGCGATGCAGTCAGACGTTGGTCACCCTGAATGAACCGTCACAGACATATGAAAGCATGCTCAATGTGCATGGGTGAGCATAGTCATGTATTTTGCCTGCACAGCTGTGTACGTGTGGTGGAATGCCTGCCGCTCTCTCATGGTATGCATGATGCTTCAATGGCCTGCTTTTGCGACTATCATGTCCGTGCCATGCCATGCCGTGCGCAGTGGACACCTCGCCAGCCCCACCTAGACCAACATCACCATCGCGACCTCCTTCTTCCCGGTCCCCGCCCTCTCGACCCCCTCCCAGGCGCTCTCCCCCTCCCGATCCCTCTCCCCCTCCCGATCGCTCTCCTCCTCCGGCTCGACCGTCTCCCCCACCTGCCAGATCACCCCCTCCTGTTAGGCAGCCCCTGCCACCCAAGCTCTCTCTGACCCCTCCCAGCTCGCCACCAACATCATTGCTCCGACCTCCACCTCCTGCCCGCTCCTCACCATCACCTCGCCCTCTTCCGCCCGGTCGTCCTCCTCCTGATCGGACCTCGCCTCCCATCCGTTCTCCTCCTCCTACAAGAAGTCCTCCGCCTCCCAAGTCTCCTCCACCAAGCAGATCACCCCCGCCCACGAAGTCCTCCCCACCACCGCCGTCCACTAGGCCTCCTCCGAGGAAGAAAATGTGACGAGCATCTGTGGGAGGCCACTGTCTAGCTTTGTAGTATGTCTCGTCAAATGCAACCCTGTATTATGTAAAATGTCTAGGTGTGTTGCTTCAATCTTCATTCATTCTGAAGTTATCCCACCTTGTACGAGAAATCACCGTTGCAGTGTAAAGGCTTCCGCTTTTGCCCTTTCCTGAAGGTGCCTCCAAGCAGGATCCAGTTTAAGAACAAATGTAAAAGAATGTCCCCCCCAGACCTGTGGTGGTAACATAGGCCCAGACATTTCCCTCATGTGAATTGGTCTGTCCAAATCCCGGTCGTTATCGCTATCTCGTTTCCCAGCATAGCTTCTTTCCAGAGAGCAAGCTGTGCCAGATGCAGTGTGTATGTCTCAGGCAATCTGGACCCTCCCAAGATATCCCATCACAATGCACATCTGTGTCGCAAGCCCCAATCCATTTGAAAATGGAGCAATCGCAGAGAGAACAGACACCATAAGAGCAAGATTCAGAGAACAGCCTACCAACGGAAACCAAGCCCAACCAGATCTCCCAGGCCTTTCTCTGTCCCTCCCACGGGGAACCAAAGAGAGCTGCAGAGTCAAAATCGACACCTGCCGTGCTGCCGCCAGAGTCTAATGCAAACCTGCAGTGCAGTGCCCATCGCAGGGGCAGTCGGAGATTTTCTTGCCTAAAATGCCAACGTTCAAATGAAATGCGTTGCATTGCACTGCATTGCTTTGCATTGTACAACATTGTGCGGTGATCCGCATTCTCAGGTGCAGCTGGCGATTTCATTGCCTCAAATGTCAATGTTCCATTGCATTGCATTGAAATGCCAACTTTGCATTGCGCTGCATTGCACTGCATAGCTTTGTCGGGTGATCCCCAAGCTCAGGGGCAGCTGGCGAGGAAACATGTGGAGAGGTTGGTTGCAGTTGGTCGAGGACAGTGTGGGTTTTGGTAGACCTAGCACGCCCCTCCTCTATCAGTCTTGGGCTGTGCTTTCAAAAAGGTCGGAGTTGTTTGCGGGTGAAAAACACAGTTGCGAGATTCGGCCTACTGCAACTGCCGCGCCAGCTGCATGGCCAACTTGCACCGCGCCTTTGCTTGCTCAAGCCGCTGCAGCAGCGTCTCCTCCTTCACAGCAGCCCTCACGAGCTCCATGTCCATCGCCAGCAGCTGCATCAGCCTCAGAATCTCAAACCCCGCCTGCTGCTGCTTGGGCGAGATCTGCAGGCCTTCCTCATCTGGCTGCTGCTGCGTCGACGGCGTCTGGTCGGCGCCGTTGGGCGCAGCAGGGCCCTGCTGAATCACCTTCTGCACCTCAGACCTTACTCTTTCAATCACAACAGATCCAGCAGCGGCAATGCTGGCACCCGGCCCAAACGGACGGTCCAGCAGGCCGCCGAAAACGTACAGCACGTCAAATATTTGCTCGCCGACGGTAGGATCCGGGACTGCCCAGTCAGATTTCTTCGTCGCCCGTGCGAGGAGCACGGGGTCGTCCGCCAACCTGACGGCCGCTTCCTTTTCCTGCAGTAGCGCACCGTCGTACTCATCTGCTGACTGTTTTGTCGCATCTGCTGCTGGAGCGGCCTCACTGTTTTCTCCCACTGAACAAATTCTGCTGCGTCTGAAAGAGGAGCTCCTCGTCCTCGCCGTCTGCGCCGGAGGGAGTTGAAAGGCGGAGGGGAAGGACGAAGAGGGCGACGAGGCACGCACAGGAGGTGAGAAATGCGGCGGCAGGGCAGCAAGCCCGCCCTGACTGCTGGAGCAGACAGAGCTGTGAATACGACCCCGCACAACCCGGTTGACGTCGCTGCTGCCCTGCAGACCTGACAAGACAAAGGACCGCGTCATCATCGCCATCATGGCGTGCGGTCAGGACGTGAAGTCGAATGGAGACTGCGGATGACGAAAGGGATCACGGTGAGGGGGGGCGAAACTTCCTTGGCGATGTCTCTTCTTCCAACCTGGCCGAGGGCGACGTCGAAGTTGAGAGACGGAGTCGAATCCTCCCACCGAAGACAGCGGCTTCCCCTTTCTCAGCACGAACGTGGTGGTTGGGAGACTGGCTTCCGGGAAGGCACAGCGCGCGATGAATCGCGAAGACGTACGGATGCCTCAGCTACTCCAAACGCAGCACCAAAGACCTCCACGTGTTACACTCTTGCCGATGCCCAACCGACGGTCTACGTTCGCGGCGGTGCATCGTCACCCCTCCATTCGTTTTCGGAAAACTCTTCTAGCCGCCAATACTTCCGACCACCGCAGAAACATCCACCATAAGGCTCCATCCCTTACAAGGCCAAGCGGCAGCGGGGCATGCTAGGCTGCATTTTGTAGACCATGACAAAAACCATTCACACTTTGCGAAACACCTCTTTGTGATGTCCAGACGACTTTCAAGAGACCGTTTATCCAGGAAGCCTATGTTCCTGCGCAAAATAAATCTCAATTATTTTGAAGCGCACTCGACACGGCGACCAAACTCCTAGTCATCTTCGCCATAGCCAAATTCCCGCCGTCGCTCTAGCACGAGCGAAGACAACTTTGCTCCACATTGTAGACATGTACCAGTAGGCGCCTTTTACAGTCCCTGCTCGGTAGTATCGGGAACAGAGGCAGACCCGAATTCATCAACCAGGCGCATGCCTAGGCGCGCATGCGCGAAGACTTCGCTCACCACTTTCCGGCCCCCTTCCGTCCCTTGGAAAATTCCTACTGGAACACTCGATACTCGCGGGCACTCGAGGGCTCTTGGTAGCATCACCGCTGGGATCCGCAGCTGCAGTGTCGTCTTTCCCCAGTCTCATAGTTGCCCAGCAGCACTCCGCGTCGATCACCATGTGGGTGAAAACAAGCGCTTCAGCCGTTCCCACAAGCCTGACACCTCTTGCCGCTGTCATCACAGCACCTTCACCAGCGGCGGTTGTCGCACGCTCGGCTGTCCATACCCCCAAACCAACCACCCTCGCCGATCGTCTGCGCTCAGGAGTAGCAGCAGCGCCAGCGGCGGCGGTGGCGGCGGTGGCGGCGGCGGCAGCAGCGGCAGTAGCGACTCCAGCTGCCCGCAGATCGGTGAGCGTAGCAGCAGCAGGGGCATCCCCGGCAGGCAGCAGCTCGTCTCCTCCGCCGGCCATGTTTGTGGAGCTGAAGAAGAGCGAGGGGCAGGAGCAGGAGCTGCTGCGGCACGTGAAGGCCACCACGCCTGCCAACGACCCCCACGCTGTAGTGACAGCCATCGACCAGTGAGTGGGCTAACAGTTGGCCGTTGGAAGATCGCAGACAAGAACGACAGAGCGACGGGGGGCGGG
>SZWC01024290.1:7300-36297 GCA_023375785.1 Penium margaritaceum
CATACCATACCATACCATACCATACCATACCATACCATACCATACACTACGATACCATACCATACCATACCATACTGCTTCATGATTCGATTTTTTGAATAATGTTTGGGATGTAGTAATAATTCTCCCTCTTTTTTAATTGTTTTTTTGCATTCGTTTGGGGAAAATTAGTTCAGTACGTTGTCTTTATTTTCTTTTTTTCTACATGCAAGCGGCCTCTTCCGTGTTTTGGTGTGAAAGATTTATGAAGTCAGTGCCCTGTCAACACCACAAATCGAGCGAATGCGTGGCCCTTGGAGGTTGACGCGATCGTACTTCGTGTTTCGTGCAGCAACTAGGGTCGAACGACAATAGGGCACTTAATGAATTGTATTTGTTTCCCACACAATAATGTTATGCTTGTAGCCAAATAAAAAAAATCGTCGTCCCTGAATAATTATTTAATATGGAAATGAAGAAGCAGCAGGGTACCATACCATACCATACCATACCATACCATACCATACCATTTCATACCATACCATACCATACCATACCATACCGTACCATATCATACCATATCATATCATACCATACCATATCATACCATACCATACCATACCATAGCATACAATACCATACCATACCATACCATACCATACCTTGCCATACCATATGATCGATGCCATGCTGAGCAAAGCCATGCCATGCCATACCATGCCATGCCATGGCATAGGAGACCATTCCATACCATACCATACCATGCCATACCATATCATACCATACCATATTATACCATACCAATGTCAACCTGCTTGAGACGACGGTCTAGAAAACGGGTTCCGAAACAATGGTTCCTGCTGACCGCTCTTCGTATTGCAACTAAGAGATGATATCACCATCAGAGCCAAGTTTCCACACTGAGCAGTTCATATGAATCATTTCCTTGTATTGAGTCCTTAGCACCTAGTCACATTCGCGTGAGGAGCTAATTCCTTGGGCTAAGACCAACCAATGCTTCTTTAGTGTCTTGCTCTGGTGGACAACTCTAAAAGGAGTCTCAAAGGAAAGAACCGTACTCAATGACAGGTAACTGACAGGTTCTTATAGTCCTAGAGCCAGCCTCTAGCCTAGGCGAGCAGTGGGTCCTTAGATGAGCCACTAAAGGGGCAATCTAGATCGCGTCATCCCCCCTGCCTACATGGCGCTCCCTGTGACTGCCAAGTGGCGTTAGCCACCACGAAGGACCTTGGAATGTTCTAAGATGTCTCTTAGAACATTCCTGTCCCCCTTTTGGTCACAAAGACAAACTTGTCAACAGGGTGGGATTTGACCCAGTGACCTCTCGCTCCACAGACTAACTATGGAACGTCTAAGCCACAAGGAGTTGTCCTAGGTAGTGTTTGCTGTCTATACTGTCAAGATTAGACCAAGGGGACTTGCTCCAAAGGAGCAGTGCATGCCTTGTCTATCTAGACCAGAATTAGGGGACTTACTCCAAAGGAGCAGTGCATGCCTAGTCCGTCTTGTCTCTCTCCAGATTTCAGCCATGGACAAGGAGCATATCGGGCCAACAACAAACTCTCCCATGCACTTCTGTCCATTATCTTTGAGATCTCTCCTCTCTCCAGCAGTCTAGGCCTAAGTCTTCGTCCGCTAGGTTGACCATACCGATGCCTCGAGTACCTGCAGAGTGCAATTCGCTGTCGAGCGCCTATGTCATGCAATCTGCGAGCATCTTCCTGGTCTCCGCGTCTTTTGGGTCCACAATCTCATTTGCGACCAGGTCGCGTGCATAGTGGTACCTCATGTGTTGAAAGATTGCCCCCTTGCATGCCCAAGTGCGGCGCCGGGAGGCGCTGACGAGCCGCCAGAAAATGGAAACTCCGCTCCGGCGGATCTGGCGACTCGACATTTGCTCGGATTCCAAAATGGAGGATTGCCCCTAAACGTTGATGAGTCGGTGAATCCGTTGGAAGTTGTTTCCCTAAAATCGGACAAGTATCGAGGGAGATATGGCCTTCCAAAGTTGGGGTATGCGCAGCGGCTCTGGGAACCGGCTGCGACTCGAAATCCGGTTGATAATCGACCGGACCGAGTAACAACAATACCATATGGAGAAAAATGCTCTGATAGCCCTACCGAGGCGTCCGGTGGATGATCCACCTGATCCGGCGGATCATCCACCGGATCCAGTAGTACAGGTTGTTACTGAGGGACTTCACCAAAATCCTGGCTTGACGTCCGAAACTCAGTAGTACGTTTTGTTACTCGGGGACTTAGTCAAAATTCTGACTGCAGGTCCGCGGACAGGTTTCGAACCTCGTCACACCCCATCACCAAACACGACCCAAAAGTGGGTAGAGTGTGTAGAAACAGTGCAGGGGACCCATGCACCATGTGCAATGGGACATGCGCCTTGGGAAAGGCGCTTCGCACGTGAATGAAGGCGCCACGGCTAGTGGTCGCGTCAGGCTTCTATGGTGGGTGAGACCTGCGCTTCGGCAAGCATAACTTGAGCTACACTTGGCCGAATCGCGCGCGGTTTGGTGCGTTGAAAGGCTCATGACTAGCCCTATAAATGTTGTCATCATGTTGATGTTCAAACACTAACGCAAAACGACGTTATTCCCTTCGCAAAATGACTATCTCTAAATTCCTGCTCACATAGCGTGAGGCGACCAGAAAGCTCACGCTCAGTCTCAGATTCGCCCAAAACAGCAGACGTGAACCACTAGAGGTGATCACACAAACGTCGGGACCGCACCACGCGGATCTCATCCTGACAAAGGGTTATGGGCCCACGGGTCTGAACGCCTCCAACGTTCACGTCTTCCGTAGCGCACGGGATCGTCATCTTGAACGTCGCCGTGAAGTTCTGAGAACTCGTCGGAGTAGTAGCTGCGCACATGGCGCAGAAGGAGACGCAACCCATTCAAAAGTATTCGGGCGGCCCGGGTTTCGGGCTATGGAGGTGGCAGTTTGAGCTGTACCTCTCGCAGAAGGGGCTGCTGGATTTCATGTTGGGAAAGGAGGTGCTCACAGAGGCGACTGCTACGGACGCGGAGAAGCAGGCCTTCGAAAAGAAGAACACGGAGGCGCTCATGCTCCTGGTGTCCGGGACAGCCGAGTCGCAGTGGGGCTACTTCCAAGGCTGCAAGCTGGCAGCCAAAGCTTGGGAAAAGCTCTGCGCCATCCACCAATCCAAGTCGCTNCAACGTTCACGTCTTCCGCAGCGCACGGGATCGTCATCTTGGACGTCGCCGTGAAGTTCTGAGAACTCGTCGGAGTAGTAGTTGCGCACATGGCGCAGAAGGAGACGCAGCCCATTCAGAAGTATGCGGGCGGCCCAGGCTTGGGGCTATGGAGGTGGCAGTTTGAACTGCACCTCTCGCATAAGGGGCTGCTGGATGTCATGCTGGGAAAGGAGGTGCTCACAGAGGCGACTGCTACGGACGCGGAGAAGCAGGCCTTCGAAAAGAAGAACACGGAGGCGCTCATGCTCCTGGTGTCCGGGACAGCCGAGTCGCAGTGGGGCTACTTCCAAGGCTGCAAGCTGGCAGCCAAAGCTTGGGAAAAGCTCTGCGCCATCCACCAATCCAAGTCGCTTGCGAACAAAATCTTCGTGATTAAGTGACTCCTCACGGTGAGAATCGAGGAGGGAGATGATGTCATCTCCGCCATGCAGCAGATCGAGTCGCTCACCTCGCAATGCAATGACGTGGGGTGGAAGATCGACACGCAGCTACAGGCGATGGCCCTCCTCATGGCCCTACCTGACAGTTGGGGTCCACTCATCACCGTCCTTGGAGGATGGTTGGAGGACAAGCTTACCCATGGCGCAGTCGCAGAGTACATCCGCAACGAGGCGCAGTGTCGGAGCTGCGGGGAGTCCTCGTCTTCCTCATCGGCCCTCGTCACCAAAACACGCGGTGGCAGAAGCAGGGGCCGAGGAAGTGGCGGAAAGGGCGGCGGCAAGAAGGGCGCCAAGAAAAGTGCGTGCCGCAACTGCGGCAAGGAGGGCCATTGGGCACGTGAGTGCCCGGAGGAGGCGAAGACGTGCGGCAAAAACAGCAAGCGCAGGTCACTCCTCAACGGCAACAAGAACCACTTCCTCAAGAAGGCCAACAGGCGATGCCTGGATTCCGCGGCTGAGGAGCACACCCAAGTCGAGAAGGTGGGGTTCGTCACCTACGAGAAGTCATCCAAGTCAATGGTGGTCGCGAACGACAAAGTCGAGCCGGAGGCCGGCCAAGGCGACGTGGGGAAGGAAGTCGTGGTGGGCGGTAAGAAGGAGCTGTGCACAATCCGTGATGTGCAGCACGTCCCCGGCCTGGCTGTCATCCTGAGTGTTAGCCGCTTGATGGACAAGGGGTATGAGGTGCTCTTTCGCACGAAAGGCGCAATGGTGCGCATCGACGGCGACGGCGAGGTCGTGCTGGAGGCAAAGCGCGAGGGCGGTCTCTACATCGTGGAGACCAAGGTGGTCCCCGCGGCATCCGACGCAGCAGATTTGTAGGAGCATGTCGTCAACATGGCCAAGGGAGGAAGTGCTGATCTGGAGCTCTGGCACCAACGGTTGGGGCATTCGGCGCTCGCAACCATTAAGGAGATGGCGAAGCGCGACATGGTACGCGGCCTCGTCATCGACGGTGAAGACGCGACAGCAGATGTAGCAGCGCACAAAAAGTTCGAGTCTTGAGTATTGGGCAAGGCGCGGCGCAAGCCGTTCAATGAGATCGCGGCTCGCGCAAAGGACCTACTGGAGGTCGTGCACAGCGACGTGTGCGGACCGTTCAAAATGACATCAAATGGCAGCTTCAGATACTCTGTCACCTTCATTGACGACTGCAGCAGAAAGCTCTACGTGTACTTCATGAAGCGGAAAGGCGAGGTCCTGAACCGGCTGAAGGAGTACGTCGCAGCGATGGAGAGGCAGACTGGCCGGAAGGTCAGAGCGCTACGCAGCGACAATGGCGGAGAGTACGTGGGCTGTAGCGGGTGGATGAAGCAGCAGGGCATCAAGTGTAAAAACACTACGCTGTACTCGCAACAGTCTAACGGATTGGCGGAGCGGGCGAACCAGACGCTGCTCAACATGGTGCGGACCATGCTTGTGGATGCGGGGTTGCCGCGAGGTTTCTAGTCAGAGGGTGTGCGTACAGCGAGCTACGCCATCAACCTCACCCTAACAGTGGTGCTGAAGGGTAAGGGCGGCTGGAAGACGCCGCAGGACGTTTGGAGCGGGCGCAAGCCAAACGTGGTGCACCTGAAGGTGTTCGGGTGCAAGGCGCACGCGATGGTGCAGGCGGCGTAATGACGCAACAGAAAGCTGGAACCGCGGGCGAAGCCATGCTTGTTCCTCGGCTACGAGAGTGCGCAAAAGGCGTATCGGCTCTGGGACCCGCGCACGCAAGAGATCATCCGCAGCCGTGACGTTAAGTTCCACAAGCAGCAGAGCTTCAGCAGCAGCAGCAACGACATGAGCGTTGGGAACACTCCAAAATAGGGGGAGTGGTTCCAGCTTCTTGACTACGAGAAGGAGCCGGTGGACGCGGAGATCGATGAAGCGGCGTTGGAGCGCGGCGGTGCAGCAGGTGCAGCAGCTGACGTGGAGGACTCCGACGACAATGCAGCTGGGCTGGAGATCCGGCGGAATGATCTGTCAAAGGAGGCACCGCGGGTGCCGAAGCGCGCACTCCCGGCGGAGTTCGCGTCGGAGAAAAATCCTCCAAACGCGCCGCTCGTCCGGTTGATGGTTCACCGGAGCGGGAAGAATCCTCGGGAAGCCATCCGGTCGATGATTCACTGGAGCGGGCGGAGTTGCAAGGATCGCAGCAGAGCGACGAGACGCTGCCAAGACTGCCATGCCGCAGCGGGAGGCAGCAGAGAGCGGGGAAGCGTTTCGATGCAGGCACCGGTCGATGGATCGGCATGACGCAGTGCATGCTGGCTGCATGAATGGAACCAACGACCGTGCAAGAGGCGCTTGCGCGGCCCGAGGGAAAGCAGTGGGACGCCGCCATCAAGTTGGAGTTGGCGTCCATTGCTGAAAACGACACGTGGCAGCTGGTTGACAGGCCGAAAGACGCCAAGGTCATCGGGTCCAAGTGGGTCTTCAAGACCAAGTTCACAAAGGAAGGTGTGGTTGAGAAGTACAAGGCGTGACTCGTGGCGAAAGGGTACGCATAGCGTAAGTGCAAGTACTATGATTAGACGTTCACCCCCGTCGCCAAGTTCACAAGCATCCGGGCGATCCTTGCGGTGGCAGCCGCGAAGGACATGGAGCTCCACCAAATGGATGTAAAGACGGCCTTCCAGAACGGCATCATCGACAAGGAAAACTACATGGAGGTGCCGGAGGGGGTGGAGGTGCCGGAGGGCAAGGTGTGCAAGCTGCGGGAGTCCTTGTACGGGCTTAAAAATCGCCCCGATGCGGGTACCAACAGATGGACAGCTTCATGGCACAACTCGGCTTCAAGCGCTGTGAGGCGGATCACAGTGTGTACGTGCGGCGCAGCAAGAAGCTCCATCAAATTGTCGCACTCTACGTGGACGATCTGATCTTGTACTCCTCAGACCTGCCGAGCCTACAGCAGCTGAAAGAGAAGCTGAGCAGCAGGTTCTACATGTCGGACATGGGGGAGCTGGAGTTCTACCTCGGGATGAGCATTACGCGGAACCGGAGGGCGCGCACGCTTGAGCTGGGGCAGGCCAAATACGTGGCTGAGGTGCTGAAGCGGTACGGCATGGAGGACTGCAAACCAGTGTGCAGTCCTGTCTCCACGACCTATGAACTGAGTGCGGCAATGGCGCCGCAAACAAAAGAAGAGCGAGAGGATATGGCAGGGGTGCCTTACCAATCGGCGGTGGGCAGCCTCATATACGCCATGGTGGCGACTCGACCGGACCTGGCCTACGCGGTGGGCCAAGTGAGCAGGTACGTGGCCGACCCAGGGCCACTACACTGGCCGGCAGTCAAGCGCATCCTCCGCTACCTACAGGCGACGCGGCACACGCGCCTGAGCTTTGAGGGCAAAGGGCAGGCGGACCCTTTGCGTCTGGTCTGCTACACGGATGCAGACTACGCTGGAGATGTGGACAAGCGGAAGTCCACATCCGGCTACGTGTTCTTCCTCGCTGGTGCAGCGGTCTCGTGGTGCAGTAGGAAGCATGACTGCGTCGCCACCTCCACAGTGGAAGCTGAGTACATCGCGCTGGCCGAGGCGGTCAAGGAGGCGGTGTGGCTCCGCAGGTTGCTGGGGGAGCTGGGCGTGCCGCAGCTGGAGCCTACGGTGGTGCACGAGGACAACACCGGCTCCATCTCGCTGACCAACAACCCGACGCAGCACAGGAGGACGAAGCACATTGACGTGCTTTATCACTACGCATGGGACATGCTCGAGAAGGGGCAGGTGGTGCTGCAGCACTGCAGCACGCACANCCACATCCGGCTACGTGTTCTTCCTCGCTGGTGCAGCGGTCTCGTGGTGCAGCAGGAAGCAGGACTGCGTCGCCACCTCCACAGTGGAAGCTGAGTACATCGCGCTGGCCGAGGCGGTCAAGGAGGCGGTGTGGCTCCGCAGGTTGCTGGGGGAGCTGGGCGTGCCGCAGCTGGAGCCTACGGTGGTGCACGAGGACAACACCGGCTCCATCTCGCTGACCAACAACCCGACGCAGCACAGGAGGACGAAGCACATTGACGTGCTTTATCACTACGCATGGGACATGCTCGAGAAGGGGCAGGTGGTGCTGCAGCACTGTAGCACGCACAGCATGCTTGCGGATTGCTTGACCAAAGCGCAACCCGCAGACCGGCACGCGATGAGCGTGGCCGGACTTGGGATGACCAGCTATGATGGGCTGGAGGGCGCAGCGGAAGATGAGTGCGAGCAAGCAGGAGCAGCGGGCATGGAAGGTGCAAGGGGAAGAATGTTGAAAATTTGCCCCCCCCCCGTATGCCGAAGTGCGGCGCTGGGAGGCGCTGACGAGCCGCCAGAAAATGGAAACTCCGCTCCGGCGGATCTGGCGACTCAAAATTTTCTTGGATCCTAAAATGGAGGATTGCCCCTAAAAGTTGATGAGTTGCTGAATCCGGTGGAAGTTGTTTCGCCGGAATCGGACAAGTATCGAGGAAGATATGACTTTCCAAAGTTGGGGTATGCGCACCAGCTCTTGGAGCCGGCTGCGACTCGAAATCCGGTCGATAATCGACCGGACCGACTAACAATAACACCATCTTGAGAAAATGCTCCGATAGTCCTGCCGAGGCGTCCGGTGGATGATCCACCTGATCCGGCGGATCATCCACCGGATCCAATAGTGCAGGTTGTTACTGAGGGACTTGCCAAAATCCTGGCTCGACGTCCGAAACTCAGTATTACGTTTTGTTACTCGGGGACTTAGTCAAAATTCTAAGTGCAGGTCCACAGACAGGTTTCGAACCTCGTCACACCCCATCACCAAACACGACCCAAACGTTTGTAGGGTGTGTAGAAATAGTTCAGGGGACCCATACACCATGTGCAATGGGACATGCGCCTTGGGAAAGGCGCTTCGCACGTGAATGAAGGCGCCACGGCGAGTGGCGGCGTCAGGCTTCAGTGGTGGGTGAGACTTGCGCTTCGGCAAGCATAACTTGAGCTACGCTTGGCCGAATCGTGCGCGGTTTAGTGCGTTGGAAAGCTCATGACTAGCCCTATAAATGTTGTGATCATGTCCATGTTCACAAACTAACGCAAAACGACGTTATTCCCTTCGCAAACTGACTGTCTCTAAATTCCTGCTCACATAGCGTGAGGCGACCAGAAAGCTCATGCTCAGTCTCAGATTCGCCCAAAACAGCAGACGTGAACCACTAGAGGTGATCAGACAAACGTCGGGACCGCACCACGCGGATCTCATCCTGACTCGATGTCGATGTGCTTAGTCCGTCGTGAGATGACATCATCCGGTGCCATGTTCATGACGCTCTTGTTGTTGATGCGAACCTCTGTTGCCTCCGTTTGTGCCACTTTCATCTCGGCAAGTAAACTATGTAGCGATTGTGTCTCCTTGCATGCTTCTCACGGAGCAATGTACTCTGCCTCAGTGGTAGAGAGGGAGACACAGTTTTGCTTTCAAATTGCCCAAGAGATTGCACCACCGTTCAAGAGGCACACAAAACCCGAGGTGGACTTTCTGTTTTCGATTCTTCCTCCCCAGTCGGCGTCTGTGTAGTACACCAGCCGCAATGGGTCAGATCCTTCTTGGCCTCCAAGCTGGAGTCCCTTGTGTCGGGTCTTCTGTAGATAGCGCATGATGCGCTTGACTGCTTGCCAATGCTGTGGCCCTGGATTAGCCACAAACCTGTTCACTTGTCCCACAGCATAGCAAATATCAGGGCGTGTTCCTACCATGCTGCCAACAGCAGACAGGTAGGGAATGTTCTCCATCTCACGCCGTTCTTTCTCTGTGCTGGGGCTCTTGGAAGAGGATGTTGGAAAAGGAACCATCCGGCTCAGGCACAAGAGCAAGTTCCAGGAAACTACCAGATGCGTGGTCCGATCGTCGACTGGACTTCATCACAGAAACGATCAGGTGGCAAAATGTCCACGGTCCAAGTTTTAGGCCGATCCAACAGTCGGATTGGAGATAAGAGTTTTTTAAGGTTCTAGGGTCATCGTCCGCCAATATGTGGGTGACCATGGGCGTTGGCTCGATGCCTTAGCATGAGAAAAGAAAAAGGCAAGAGGTCCATTGTCAAGACCCGATGGGAGAAATATCCAAAAAGGTCCTTGGTATTAGGATTGCCTTGTCAAAGTGTGCTAACTAGGAAAAAGGTACCTCTCCTTACTTTTTAGGTGAGGTGAGATCCTTGTGTGCTAGCCATGGACACATGGTAATTCTCCATGAGTTTGTAGGTTATGTGACCACCAGGAGTGTGTCATGAGAGAATTTTCTAGCTCTTTAGGTATGCAAAGAGCGTACAGATGCTGATCATTGGCTATGACGTGGCAAGCAAGGCGCATGGCCTCTACAAGAGGGATACTGGCCACGTCATCATCTCCGGGGATGTTTTTTTCAGCAAACATTACGTCATTGGCAACAACATCATCTACGAAGTGGCAGTAGAACCAACAGCTGATGAAGCAATAGGAGTAGACATTCTCCCTGACCTTGCCTCTCTTGAACCTTCCTTTACTGTGACAGTGGGAGAACCACTCTATTATGCCATGTCTGATGCAGCAGATACAATGGCCTCATTGGCAGAAGTAGAGGAAGAAGATGCACTACCATCAGCAAGAGCATATCCTGCCGGCAGCACCGCGCTAGCCGCCTACTAACGCTCCAGCACCAAGTCGAAGGTACCCTCTCAAGGTGCGCTACAAACCTGGTGAGCATGGGCATTTCTGGATGTTGCAAAAACCACATCAGATGAATGTCGTAGTTGTAGCAGATTCAGACGAGCCAACGTCCTACAAGGAGGCCATGGTGTCACCAGATGTAGCAGATTGGGTGCAAGCTGTGTAGCATGAGATACCGTCGCAGCTCGACAACGGCATGTGGGAGCTGGCTGAGCGTCCACCTAGACGTAAGGTGATCAAATGCATGTGGGTTTTCAAGAAGAAGAGGGGAGCAAATGGAAACCTGGAAAAGTACAAGGCAAGGCTAGTTGCCAAGGGCTACTCGCAGGATGAGGGCATCGATTATATAGAAACCTTCCCCCCTGTTGCCAATTTTGCCTGTATGCGTACGCTACTTTCCTATGCAGCAGCAGAGTACTTGGAGGTCCACCACGTGGACGTCAAGTTGGCATTCCTGAAGGGTGGCCTTGAGGAGGAGAATTACATGGAGCTGCCGGAGGGGTTCGTCATGGATGGCCAGGAGCACCTGGTTTGCAAGCTGCAGAAGTCGCTCTATGACCTCAAGCAAGCGTCCCGTGCTTGGAACCAGAAGTTGGATGCAACGTTGCAGTGCATGGGGTTTGAGCGCAATGAGTGTGACTACAGTGTCTATCGCTGGTAGCATGGTCATGAGGTGCTCATCATCATCGTCTATGTAGATGACATGCTCCTCCTTTCCAACAGCATGACTGCACTGTAGGAGTTTAAGGAGGCCAATGGTAGTGCTTCCAAATGTCTGATCCCGGGAAGGCGTCATACTTCCTCGGCATACAGGTCACGCGTGACCAAAAATCACGCTCTGTCTTCCTACAGCAGAGCCATTTTATCAAGGATGTCTTGCAGCGGTTCGGCATGGTAGAGGCAAAACCCATCGGTACGCTGCTGGAGACGCGGCAGTACCTTGTGAGCTTCAATGGAGAAGTGGATGCACCTGAGCGGCAGTATTACCAAAGCGCCGTCGACAGTCTCATGTACCTGATTGTGGCAACCAGGCCGGACCTCGCTCAGGCTGTGAGCACTATGAGCCAGCACATGGCTAATCGCGGACCTGAGCACCAGAAGGCAGTGAAGCAGATCTTCCGCTGCCTTGCTGGAACCATCAATATCGGCATCACCTACAACGGCAACGACAACAGCATCATCAACTACACAGACACAGATTGGGCTTCAAACCCTGAGGATCGCAAGTCCATCTCTTGACATGTGTTCCTCATGAATGGTGGGGCCATCAGCTGGTGCAGCAATGGGCAAGTGGTTGTGGCCACCTCGAGCACGGAAGCTCAGTACGTCTCTCTCAGCTGTGGAGCCAAGGAAGCAGTTTGGCTTCAGCGTCTCATGGCGGAGATGAGTGGGAGTGCAGCAGTTCCAGTTCTTCTGCGCGTCGATAACCAGAGCGCAATTCCACTCGCCAAGAATCCTCGGCACCATGCACCCACCAAGCACATTGATATTGCATATCACTTCATCAGGCACATGCTACAAGAGGGTGCTATCAAGCTAGAGTTTACTCCAACGAGCAAGCAGGTTGCTAATTTTTGCAAAAAGCCAGTGATCCGTGAGAAGCAGCAGTTTTGCATGAAGGCATGTGCACTCAGCCCACTCTGACTGCAGGAAAGCGGGAGATTGTTGGAATCGGAGCCATGCGACTGAGTTTCAGGTGCACAAGAGGAAAGTCCAAGAAACTACCAAATGCATGCTTCGATCGTCAATCTCACTTCACCATCGGAAAGATCAGGTGGCAAAATGTCCACGGTTCAAGCTTCAGGCCGATCCAATGGTCGGATTAGGAGATATGAATTTTCCAAGTTTCCAGGGTCATCGACCGCCGATATGTGGGTGACCATGGGCGATGGCTCCATGCCTTAGCCTGAGAAAAGAAAAAGGCAAGAGGTCTAGGGTCAAGACCTGATGGGAGAAATATCCAAAAAGGTCCTTGGTCTTAGGGTTGCCTTGTAAGAGTGTGCAGACTAGGAAAAGGGTACCTCTCGTTACTTTTTAGGTGAGGTGAGATCCTTGTATGCTAGCCATGGACACATGGCGATTCTCCATGGGATTGTGGGTTATGTGACCACTAGGAGTGTGCCATGAGAGCATTTTCTAGCTCTCTAGGGTGTGTGTGAGTGGTCAGCCTGATTGCTAGGCTGATTTCCTCTCTTGTGTGAGATTATGGACTCTAGTGTGTGAGCTTTAGAATCCATGGCTGCGTGGTGTGGCTTGTGAGAGGGCTGACTTGCCCAAGCTCTAGCTCTATATGTACTATATCATTTTGAGTGATTCAACTACCATTCTTAAGCACAAGTGATGCCCTTCTAGTCCCACATGTTTGATGTTCCAAGGCTCCCTCTCTCCTCCAGTTCCAAGAGAGGAGAGCTTGATGTCTGTTGTCATGGGTGTGCTAATGGGCTTGCAATCCTCCATGTTGTAGTGCTTGAGGACCTCCATGATGTACTTGGTCTGGTTCAGCTCGATGGTGCCGGTGCTTGATTGCGCTGGACGGCTATCCTGAGGTAGAACTCGAGCGGACCCATGTCCATCTTGAACTTGTTGCTGAGATCTATCTTCAGCTTGTTCAACAGCTCGACCGATGACGAGCAAATGATCAGGTCATCCACGTACACTGCAACCAGCATCAAGCCTTGCTCATCCTTGCGCACATAGACACTAGGGTCATTCTGGCAGTGCGTGAAGGTGAGCGCGGCCATGAAGCCGTCCATCTCCTTGTACCACATCCTTGGGGCCTGTTTCAGCCCGTAGAGTGCTTTGACCAGTTCGCAAAATCTTGCTCTCTGGAGCTTTCACTCCATCGGGCACTTCCATCAGTACTTCTCTATCGAGCTTCTCATAGAGGAAAGGTGTCTTGACATCAATCTGGTGGACCTCCGGACATTTTGTAGCAGCGATGTCCAGCATGGATCTGATGGAGGCAAAGCTGACGATAGGCGCGAAGGTCTTGTCATACTCTGAGCATGCACGCTGGGAAAACCCCTTCGCCACAACACTTGCCTTGTACCTGTAAATAGTTCCATCCTGCTTGAATTTTTTTCCGAAGTACCCACTTTGACCCCACCACGTGCGCGTTTGGGGGCCTGTCCACTTGAACCCATGTTCCGTTCTCTTAAATGGATGCTAGTTTGCTATCCACTGCCTCCTTCCACTTGGCTGCATGTGGCATGTTCATAGCCTCCGTTACAATCACAAGCTCTCCCTAACCTAAGCATGACCAGCTGAGTCTCGTCCATTCCGCACTCTCAGCATCGTACTTCAGCGGAGGATCCGTCTTGCGCATACTAAGCCAGAGTGTTGCTCATGGTGCTTCAAGGCTTAGTTACTTCTCTTGATCCTGCGCTACCAGTAATCCGCTGTTTGAGGAAGAGCCACCGGCCTCATAGTTTGACTCAGAGGCCTCGGACGACTCAGACTCAGTGTCAAAGTCGGTCATTGTGTTATCCTACACACCCACTCTCCCTGCAGCTCCATCCTTCACTGGCACAATCTTCCAGCTTTTTGGTGCCTGATCACCTGACTTGAGCAACACAACCCACTCTCCTGATTTGGGAGTATGGACAGGGTCGAGCGACTCTCTCTTGCCAAGCGTCCTTTCATCAAACTCCACATCCCGGCTCCTGATGAGCTTTCTAGCCGCATGGTCCCACCGCCTGTATGCCTTGTGTGAGGTGTCCTATCCGACCATTACACACTTATGAGCACGTGCATCTAGCTTGCCACTTCCTTCTCCTGCTTGGTCCTTTGCACAGGCAATACAACCAATGCTTCTTTAGTGTCTGCCTCTCGTGGACAACTCTGTTAGGAGTCTCGAAGGTAAGAACTGCACTCAATGAAAGACAATTGACAGGTTCTTATAGTCCTAGAGCCAGTCTATATCCTAGGCGCGGATCTTTGGACAGGCATAGGACGGACTAGGCATGCACTGCTCCCTTGGAGTGAGTCCCCTACGTCTGGTCCAGATAGACAAGGCATGCACTACTCCTTTGGAGCAAGTCCCCTTGGTCTAATATGGATAGTATAGCCAGCAAACACTACCTAGGACAACTCCTTGTGGCATAGACGTTCCTAAGTTAGTCTCTGGAGCAAGAGGTCGCTGGGTCAAATCCCAACACGGTGACTAATTTTCATTGTGACCAAAAGGGGGACAAGAAGGTACTAAGAGACATCTTAGAACATTCCAAGGTCCTTCTTGGTGGCTAGCGCCACTTGGCAGTCACAAGGAGCCCCATGTAGGCGGGAGGGATGACGCAATACAGATTGTCCCCACAGTGGCTCATCCAAGGAGCCACTACGCGCCTAGGCTAGAGGCTGGCTTTAGGACTATAAGAACCTGTCAGTTGCCTGTCATTGAGCATAGTTCTTACCTTTGAGACTCCTAACAAAGTTGTCCGCCCAAGGCAGACACTAAAGAAGCATTGGTTGGTCTAAGCCCCAGGAGTTTGCTCCTCGCGCGAGAGTGACCAGGTGCTAAGGACACAATGCAAGGAAGTGATTCTTATGAACTGCTCACTGTGGAACCTTGGCTCTGAGGGTGATATCATCTCTTGGTTGCAATACCAAGAGCGATCGGCGGGAACCTTTGTGTTGGAAACTTTTTTCTAGACCGTCGCCTGAGGCAGGTTGACAAACAGTTATTGGCCTACACTGACTAGTTGTACGGCACGCTTGTGCACACTCTCTTGCCCTCTCTGTCTTAAAGCACGCATCAGCTCCATTAGCACCATCTGCTCCATCTGCTCCATCAGCTCCAACGGCAGGTGTTGGCACTTAGCGAACAAGGGCCAATGATAAGCTCTGCCCTTGGAGGTACAACCCTTGGGCCCTAACGAGGATATGCTCTGCCCTTGGAGGCACGACCCTAGGTTTGCTGGTGTGCATTTTTCTCTGTTTGTAGGTGATTAATGGCTGAGGGGTAAGCGACGGATCTGCACCTTCTAAACCGGTAGCAGACTACAGCCTGCATCAGCCTACATCGGCCTCAACGAAGCAGAGAAGCAGAGAAGGAGAGAAGCAATATGATGACACCTGCGACGCTCACTCTCAAGTACGTCAATGGTGGGATGTCAAAGTTCAGAGGGTATGGTTTCCCCTTGTGGAGATGGCAATTTGAGATTGTCATGAGGGTGCGTGGATACTTGAAGATGTTCCTTGTAGAAGAGGTTGAACCTCCAACAACACATCCTGGATATGAAGCGTGGAGTGTCAAAAATGGCATGGCGCTTGCGATTCTTGTGACATGAGTGCATGAGTCACAGCATGTCCACCTCGAATGTATCACACATGCATTAATGCCGTATGAGAAGCTTGCACATGTACACCAATGAACGGCTCTTGCAAATTGCCTCTTCATCCTTCAAAAGCTGATTTCAATGAGGGTGAGCGAGGGAGAGTCGATTCCGGACTTCCTGTTGCAGTTTGAGGGACTGCTGCAGCAAGTGACCCAAATGGACTAGTAAATCGACACCGACATGCAGGCCATGATCCTCCTCATGTCGCTACCTAAAAGCTGGGGTCCTCTGGTCATCGTCTTTGGCAGTTGGAAGGAGGAGGATTTGACGTATGAGGCAGTGTCCGAGTACGTGCGCAACGAGGCCATGCGTTGTAGCGGTAGTGAGGCTAACATTCCAGCCTATGCTACACACTACAACACTCGTGGCAACGACTCCTCTTCTGGTTTGAGAAGCAGCGAAAGTGGTGGCGGTGAAGAAAAAGGCAATGGTGGTGGTGGAAAGAGTTCAAAGCGTCCTGGGAAGTGTCATAACTGTGGCAAGCCTGGGCAATTGGCACGGGAGTGCAGGGCTCCCAAGAAGGAAGACGGAGATCATGGTGGTAGATATGAGGGCAAAGGAAAGGGTAAGAAGGAGTTGACGAACATGATGGTTGAGAAATTATCGTGTTATTCTTGAGTCACGTGGCCTGAAGCTCCGGTCTAGAAAACAGTGCCAATACAATGGCAACTGTCAACCGTCCAAGGGAATTTTACTTAAGGATCACGATCACCTCCAAGGAATTCACTATTCCTCTTGTGAGACCGAGCTTCTTAGGTGTTTTTGCTCAAGGTCTTAGGGGCTCCCGCCCTCTAAGCCTTCTTCTTCCTTGGTGTGAGAGCCCAACAAGTTAAGTAAGCACTCTCACACAAGCAAGATTACAATCACCTTAGCAGTTCATATCAAGCTCAGTCTCAAGCGCACAGCTCAAACAAGAGACATCAAGTGAAGGAGTAGTTGAGACAATGGCAAGTACAAGGCATAAATAGCTTAGGAGTGCCTTTGGCACCCGAAGCGCGCGTGCCTTGGCTAAACCGAAGCGCGCGCGCCTCGGCCGATGTCATTCCTTAAATTAAGGAGGTCATCCCCTCAATCAGGGAAGACATCCCCTTATCCAAGGTACATCTTGCATCTTCCAATCCGACCGTTGGATCAGCCCGAAACCTGGATAGCTAACAGTTTGAACCTGCTCTTTCCATCGGTACGGTCAGATTGACAATCTGAATAGCCATCATCAGAAAAACGCAGGGGTCTTATCCTTGAACAAGGACAGTGCATGCCAGGTCTGTTGGACCGGACCTAGGGGACTTGCTCCACATGAGCAGTGCATGCCTGGTTCGTCCACTACGTGCCAATTCTGGAGACTAGTGGCCAAGGGGCATTCAAATAACAACAATATCTCCCTTGCACCTATAGCCACATGTCCTGTCTTCATTCTTTGTCACTTAAGCTCTTTATGCCAATACCCTGCCTTCCTGCAATGTGGAGTTCTCGGTGAAAGGGTTTTGTCAGCATGTTAGCCCGGTTGAGCTTGGACGCAACGTGCTCCAGCTCTAGCACTCCCTTAGCAACCAGGTTGTGACTGAAGTGGTACCAAACTTCGATGTGTTTTGTCCTCCGCGTCAAGGTGCCATTTTTGGACATGTTGATGGCAGACTTCTTGTCCACCTTGACCACCGTTGCGGCCAATTGAGGTGCTCGTATCTCTTGGAGCAGGCTACCCAGCCACATAGTCACCTTGCACACTTCCGCTAGAGCGATGTTCTCTACTTTGGCAGTGGAGAGGGAGACGGAGTCCTGCTTACGGCTTGCCCATGACACGACTCCTCTGTTCAGCACGCACACGTAGCTTGACGTGGACTTGCGGTCGTCGACATTCCCGGCCCAATCTGCATCGGTATACACCATGAGCCACAAGGATTCGGACTGTGGCATCCCAATGTACTGGATGCCCAAGTGCCGCGTGCCCTTCAGGTAGCAAAAGATGTGCTTCACTGCTTGCCAGTGTTGTGGCCCAGGGTTGGCCACATACCTGCTCACCTGCCCCACAGCGTGGCAGATGTCAAGGCGAGTCGCAACCACCACGTACATTAGACTACCCACGGCAGACTGATTTGGCACGCATGCCATGTCAACCTGCTGCGCTTTGTTGGTAGGAGCGGCACCTAAGGTGAGGATGCAATCTACTACCACGGGGGTACTGACGGGTTTGTAGTCCTCCATGTCGTACAGCTTGAGGATGTACTCAATGTATTTGGTCTGGCTGAGCCTTATGGTGCCCGCTGAGCAATCCAGCGTGACACTGATGCCTAGGTAGTACTCAAGAGGTCCCATGTCCTTCATATGGAACCGGCTGCTCAGCTGCATCTTGATGTTCTTCAGCAGCTTTGTTGATGATGTGCAGATGATGAGGTCATCGACGTAAAGAGCCACCAAGACGAGGCAATCCTCGTCCTGTCGTACGTACATACTGAGGTTGTTCTTGCACTGACCGTACCTGGACCCCTCCATGAAAGCGTTCGTCTCCTTGTACCAGCACCTCGGGGCCTGTTTCAACCCATGCAATGACTTGTCGAGCTTGCAAAGCTTTTTGGGTGGTACATCCACCCCCTCAGGCACCTCCATCAGGACCTCTTCGTCAAGCTATCCATAGAGAAATACATTCTTGACATCCATCAGGTGAACCTCTAAGTTCTTGGCTGCTGCTGCTGCAATGAGAGACCGGATTGTTACAAAGGTGACGACGGGCGCGTACGTCTCATCGTATTCGCTCCTCGGCCGCTGCGCAAAACCCTTGGCCACCAGCTGCGCCTTGTGGTGGCCGATGGTCCCTTCGTGCTTTGGCTTCTTGACCATGAACCACTTGCTCCCTACAACGTGAGCGCCAGCGGGCCGGTCCACCAGCTTCCATGTCCTGTTCTCCTTCTGCGAGGCTAACTCGCTTTCGATGGCGGCCTTCCACTTGGCCCCATCCGGTAGAGCAAGTGCTTTTGCCACTGTGGATGGCTCTTCCTGAGCCACGAAGGCATAACTCAGACCACTCCACTCACCAGTTGTAGCATCATACTGTCGTGGTGGGATACATAAGCGCGAGCTGCGTCTTACTGCCTGATGCTGCGACGGCTGCTACTGCTGCTCCTACTGCTGCTGCTCTTGCTGCTCTGGTTCTCTTACCACGGACTCTCCCTCAGTGGAAGAGTCCTCGTCATCACAGTAGGAGGAATCTATTCAACATAAGAGTCCTTTGTTGCGGCTCTCCCTGAAGCTACCACTCCTCTTCCCTCCATTACCTCAATGTTACTCCACCCCTGTGGTGCCTCATTGCTTTTCTCAAGTAAAACCAGCTATTCACCCAGTTTGGGCACTGGCAATTCCTTGAACTGCTGCTCTACTCCTACGAGAGCCTCGTTGAAGTCCACATATTTACTACAAATCACTTTGTTGCCTTGTAAGTCCCATAACTTGTAAGAGCGTTGGGCACTGTCGTACCCCAAGAGCAGACATTTCTTGGCCTGCGGATCCAACTTACTCGAACCCTCCCTCGTCAGCTTCTTGGCATAGGCCTTGCAGCCAAACACTTGCAGATGTAAGACATCTGGTTTCTTGCCCGACCATGCCTCTTGTGGGGTCATCTGTGGCAGCTTCTTTTTTCCCTTTCCTTGAAGGGCTGATGAAGGTGTGAGGTTGATGATGTAGGCCGCTTTCCTACTAGCCTCGGCCCAGAACCATCCTGGCAGCTTTGCTTCATACAACATCGTTCTTACCATCTTGAGGATGGTTTGGTTGAGCCGTTCAGGGACACCGTTCCTCTCGCGCGACTCAGGTACTGTACTTTCTTGCTGTGTCCCCTGTTCTGCCAACTAGCCCTTACAGGCCTTGTATTCCCCACCATTATCACAACAAAGGGCCTTGACCTTCTTGTCGGTTTGTCGCTCAACCATTGCAACACAGTGCTGCGGATGCTCCTTTACCTCACTCTTCTGCTTCATGAAGTACGTCCAGATCCTCCTCGTTTTTTCATCTTCGAAGGTGAGGAGATACCTGCACCCTCTGACTGAGGCTGTCCGCATTGGCCCGCACACGTCATTGTGGACCAACTCGAGAGGTTCATTCGCCAATTCTCCGTGCTTATTCCCCTTGCGCCCTTTCCTCTTAGCCTTGCGCATGAGGCATGCCTCACATTTGTTCTTCACCTTCCCCGCACCCTCATCCTTCCCCAAGGCCAGGCCTCGTACCATCTCGTGCTTGCCCATTGTCTCCAACGTGGAGTGGGCGGCGTGGGCCAAGCGGCTGTGCCAAATGTCTTGGCCACAGTTTACTTCCGATGCCGTGGCAGTCCCAGCGAATACTTCGGGTTGGGTGGGTACTGCAGCTTCCACTGATTTAATTCTATCTGCTTCTGTTGACGGGCGGGTGCTTTTTGCCTCTTCCACCTGACTGCCCCCGGCAGTCATGGCTACCCGAGCTTCGAGAGCACCCTCCACCTTGGTTTGGAGGATGCAAAGGCCATCCACGAGTGGAACATCCACCACCACACTCTTTGTAGCATACTGTATTTTCACTGCCAACGTGGGAAGGATAACGGCCCTGTTCTTGTCGAAGACAACCGTCATGTCTCGCTCAATATTCTTGCCGACAGAGAATAGGTTGGCAGCGAAGTTGGGAAGATAGACTGCCTCGGTGAGCTTGAGCGCCTTCTCTTGACCATTAACCTTGATGGTGATCAGCTTGTCACCCACCCCTTCAGCTGGTTCCATCCTCCCATTACCACAACGGAAGTTGAGGTGGCAGGGGCCCATGGAGGTGAACCCCTGTTTGTCATTGGTAGAATGGTGATTTGTGCCAGATTCAACTGCAAAAGCCCCTGGCTTAAGGAGTGCATTGCAAGCGCCAGTCCTGCTTTGTGCCATCACTGCGGTGGGCTGCTTCCCACCCTTGCCTCCATTGTCACCCTTCTCTCCCTTTCCGTTGACCCCTTCCTTACTTGGAGCATGGCACTTGCGTGCCCAGTCCCCTGCCTTGCCACTGCTGTGGTAGTTGCGAGGTCGTCGCTTGCCCTTCCCCTTGCCGCCCCCCCCTACTGCTGCCTTGAGTTGCTAGTGCCGCTGCTGCTAGCTGCGCCCTTAGCATAGGCTACGATGTTGGCCTCACTATGGCTACTAAGGCTGCACACCAAATCCTAGGATTCGTGAATATGATTCGTGAACCCGAATAAAGATTCGGATTCGGGGATCCAAATCCTTCATGAGGATTCGATTCGGGATTCGGAGATCCTTTTCCCTATTGTTTCACTGTGGAAAACAGGGATTTATGTGGCAAATTAGAGGATTTTTACCTGTCATCACCCATAGGATTCGGAAACGATTCGTGAATCCTACGGATTTGCGAATCCAGATTCGGATTCGTGAATCAAAGCCAGACCTGGATTCAGATTCGTGAATCCGGATCCAATCTGGGATCCGGGAATCTTACCCGGTGTACACCCTTAATGGCTACACTGCATAGCCTCATTACGGATGTACTCTGAGATGTTGGCGTAATTAACGTGGTCCTCTTGCCAGCCACCAATAACTGTAATCATGGGGCCCCAGCTTGGTGGAAGAGCCATGAGGAGAATCATCCCCTGCATGTCGGCTTCAAGGCTCCAGCCCATGTTGCTGGCTTGCTGAAGGAGAGTCTCAAACTGCTGCGAGAATTTTAGGATGTCCTCGCCTTGAGTCTGCTACATCCTCAGCAATTTTTGGAGTATGAACAAACGGTTGGTGAGGGAGTCACTCTGGTAGACCTTGCATAGTTTCTTGTTTGCCTCAACTGTGTTTCTGAGGTCGGAGACATGAGAGAGCAGATGCTGCTGCAGTGTTGAGACCAAAATGGCCATGCATTTCTTGTTGGCCCGCTTCCACACAGCGAGCTCCTCTGGTTGGGATGAAAGTGGTTGGGCAGCCTCCCCTGTGAAGTAGGTGAGGAGATCACGGTCATTGACTATGATATCAAACTGCCACTTCCAAAGCGAGAACCCTGTCCCATCAGATTTAGGAATTTGGCGCATGAATGCCACTCCCTGCCTCTACTGTGGACGTCACAGCTCCAGTGGTGGCCACATGTGTACTGGTCCACGAGCCTTCCTCGATGGTGCTCTTGCCTTTCTCCTCGACGGTAGGTGGAGCCATGGTACCTGCGGTTGAGGCGGTTTTGCTTCCATTGAGGCTGCTCTGCTACACCTGCAGTTGATGCCGATGTCACACTGATGGAACCGATGTAAGGGTGATGAGAGGTCTTGGACGGAGGGCCGAAGAAGAGCAGCTCTAGGTGTGATAGAGCGTCTGTGCTTCTCACGTTTGCTGAGCTACTGAGGAACCTATATGCTTTTTGCTACTAAGTCTCACACTAGGCGTTGGCCCATAACCCTTTTGTTATTCCTGAGTCACGTGGCCTGAGGCTCCGGTCTAGAAAACAGCGCCGACACAATGGCAACTGCCGATCGTCCAAGGGAATTTCACCCAATGATCACGATCACCCCCAGGGAATTAACTCTGCCTCTGGTGAGACCTAGCTACCCAGGTGCTTTCGCTCAAGGTCTTAGGGGCTCCCGCCCTATAAGCCTTCCTTTTCCTTGGTGTGAAGGCCCAACAAGTTAAGTCAGCACTCTCACAAAAGCAAGATTACAACCACCTTAGCAGTTCATATCAAGCTCAGTCTCAAGCGCACAGCTGAAACAAGAGACATCAAGTGAAGGAGTAGTTGAGACAATGGCAAGTACAAGGCATACATAGCTTAGGAGTGCCTTTGGTAGTGGAAGCGCGCGCGCCTCGGCTAACCCAAAGCGCGCGCGCCTTGGCCAATGTCACTCCTTAATTAAAGGAGGTCATTCCCTCAATCAAGGAAGACATCCACAGATCCAAGGCACATCTTGCATCTTCCAATACGACCGTTGGATCAGCCCAAAACTTGGATTGCTGACAGTTTGACACCTGCTCTTTCCATCGGTACTGTCAGATTGAGATTTTAAACTGCCATCATCAGAAAACCCCGGGCGATTTAACCTTAAACAAGGACAATGCATGCCTGGTCTGTTGGACCGGACCCAGGGGACTTGCTCCACATGAGCAGTGCATGCCTAGTCCATCCACTACTTGCCAATGCTGGAGACTAGTGGCCAAGGGGCATTAAAAAAACAACATACCGGCAACCAAGGGAGCGGCACTGCTCAAGCGTGGAGCCTATGGGCTCGACTCTGGCACAATCCACCACTCTTCAAGGGAGAAGGATGGGTTCATCTCCATTGATGACACTCAACGCCACTTTAGGTGTACCAACGACTACGTTGTCCATACGTAAGGCGAGGGAGTTAAGTTGATCAACATCAACATGAACGGTGCTGAAAAAGACTTGAAGCTTGTTAACGTCGTCTACATGCCGTCTTTTGAGGCAAACCTCTTGTCAGTGTCCAAAATCACGGACCAAGACATGACGGTCGTCTTCGCGGAGGAGGAGGCCGTGATTGTCAAGAACAAGGACATCAAGATCTCCTATCCCAAGGAGAGTTTGTCGCACAGGTCCCAAGAGTTGATAAGCTCTACGTACTGCAGACCAAACCCCTTGAGAGTAAAAATGAGGGTTATGCAACGGTTGAAGAGCCCAAGTCTCCAAAGCCTGATGTTGCACCTCAAGCTGTCTCCATGGCGGGTTACTCCACCAACACAGATACTGAGCTGTGGTACAGGCAGTTTGGCCATGTGGCTGACAGGACAATGCAAGCTATGCAGCAACACGAAGTGGTTCATGGGATGGAGGGATGCAAGGCTAAGGATGAGGGAAAGTGCAAAAAGCTGTGTGAGCCATGCCTCCAAGGCAAGGCAAAGGGGAAGCCCTTTGAGCGTAATAGGCAACGTGCGGCAGCAATCTTGGACCTGACTAACTCTGATGTATGCAGACCATTCCGCACCCCTTCGAACAGTGGCACCATAGTCGCAAGATGTGGATCTAATTCCTCAAGCTGAAGGGAGAGGTCAAGGAGAAGATGCAAGAGTTTATCACGATGGTAGAGCGGCAGACAAGCAAGATGGTCAAGGCACTGCGCACGGACAACAGTGGTGAGTACGAGGCCTGCAAAGGCTGGTTGACCCAACAATGCATCAACCACCAGACCACCATGCCTTACACCCCCTAGAGGAATGGCGTTGCTGAGCGGATGAACCAGACCATCCTCGGCATTACATGAAGCATGCTCTTTGACAGCAAACTCCCACCTCGCTTTTGGGCTGAAGCTGCAAGAACCGCTTGCTACCTTGTGAATCTCTCTCCGGTAGCCGCGCTTGGAAGGCGTGGTAAGAAGCAGCAAGAGAAGCAACTCAAGACACCATAGGAGGCTTGGTCAGGGAAGAAGCCAGATGCCTCACACTTGAGGGTCTTTGGTTGTACTGCCTGGGCAAAGCTCCAAGCACGAGAAGGAATTGGCAAGCTAGATGCACGTGCTCGTAAGTGTGTAATGGTCGGATACTACACCGCACACAAGGCGTACAGGCTATGGCATCAAGCGGCTGGAAAGCTCATCAGGAGCTGAGATGTCGAGTTTGATGAAAGGATGCTCGGCAAGGGAGAGTCCCTGGACCTTATCCATGCTTTGAAATCACGAGAGTGGGATTTGTTGCTCAAGTCAGGTGATCAAGCACTAGAAAACTGGCAGATGGTGCCAGTGAAGGATGGTGCTTCAAAGAGAGTGGCTTTGTAGGATGATACAGTGATGGACTCTGACACTGAGACTAAGTCGTCCAAGGCCTTTGAGTCAAACTCTGAGGCCGGTGGCTCTTCGTCAAACAACGGATCACTGGCAACGCAGGACCAACAGAAGCAACTTAGCCTTGAAGCACCATCAGCAACACTCTGAAGTAGTAGGCACCTAAAGAAACCTCCGCCCAAGTACAATGCTGAGAGTGCAGAATGGACCGGACTCAGCTGGTCATGCTTGGCTTAGGGAGAGCCTGTGACCCAAGCGGAGGCTATGAACATGCCAGATGCAGCCAAGTGGAAGAACGTAGTGGATAGCGAACTCGCATCCATTGAAGAGAACGGAACATGTGTTCTGGTGGACAGGCCCCCAAATGCACACGTGGTGGAGTCAAAGTGGGTACTCCGGAAAAAGTGCAAGCAAGATGGTACTTTGGACAAGTACAAGGTAAGAGTTGTGGCGAAGGGATTTTCCCAGCGTGCAGGCTCAGAGTACGAGGAGACGTTTGCGCCTCTCGTGACCTTTGCCTCCATCAGATCCATGTTGGGCATCACTGCTACAAAAGATCTGGAAGTCCACCAGATGGATGTCAAGCCAGCTTTCCATAGGAAGCTAGACAAAGAAGTGCTGATAGAAGTGCTTCAGGGAGTGAAAGCTCCAGAGGGCAAGGTTTGGAAACCGGTCAGAGCACTCTACGGGCTGGAACAAGCCCGAAGGATGTGGTACAAGAAGATGGACGGCTTTATGGCCAGGCTCACCTTCACGGACTGCCAGATTGACCCCAGTGTGTGCGGGTGGATGAGCAAGGATTGATGCTGGTTGCACCATACGTGGATGACCTGATGATTTGCTCGTCATCGCTTGAGCTCTTGAACAAGCTCAAGACAGATCTGAGCAACACGTTCAAGATGAAGGACATGGGTCCGCTCGAGTTCTACCGCGGGATAGCCGTCCACCGCAATCGAGCAGCAGGCAACATCAAGATGAACCAGACCAAGTACATCATGGAAGTCCTCAAGCGCTACAACATGGAGGACTACAAGACCATTAGCACACCCATGACAAGAGAGGCAACAGAGGTCCGCATCGACGGCAAGAGCGCCATGAAAATGACACAGGATGGGGGATTTTCATGGGTTGCGATACAATATGTGCCATTTTCATGGCGCTCTTGTTGTCAATGCAGACCTTTGCCACAAACCTGCTCACTTATCCCATAGCATAGCAAATGTCAGGGCGTGTTCCTACCATGGCATACATGAGGCTGCCAACAGCAGACTGGTAGGGAATATTCTCCATCTCACGCCGTTCTGCTTCCGTGCTAGGGCTCATGGAGGAGGAGAGCTTGATGTCTGTTGTCATGGGTGTTCTGATGGGCTTGCAGTCCTTCATGTTGTAGCGCTTGAGGACCTCCATGATGTACTTGGTCTGGTTCACCTCGATGAAGCCTGCTGCTCGATTGCGATGGATGGCTATCCCGAGGTAGAACTCAAGCGGACCCATGTCCTTCATCTTGAACGTGTTGCTCAGATGTGTCTTCAGCTTGTTCAACAGCTCGACTGATGATGAGCATTTGATCAGGTCATCCACGTACAATGCAACCAGCATCAAGCCTTGCTCATCCTCCTGCACATAGACACTAGGGTCATTCTGGCTCTGCGTGAAGGTGATCGCGGCCATGAAGCCATCCATCTCCTTGTACTACATCCTTGGGGCCGATTTCAGCTTGTAGAGTACTTTGACCAGTTTGCAAACCTTGCCTTCTGGAGCTTTCACTCCCTCGGACACTTCCATCAGCACTTCTTTGTCTAGCTTCTCGTAAAGGGAAGCTGTCTTGACATGCATCTGGTGGACCTCCAGATCTTTTGCTGAAGCGATGCCCAACATGGATCTGATGGAGGCAAAGGTTACGACACGCGCAAAGGTCTCCTCGTACTCTGAGCGTGTACGCTGGGAAAATCCCTTTGCCACCACTCTTCCCTTGAACGTGTTGATCGTACCACCTTGCTTGAACGTTTTTCGGAGCACCCACTTTGACCCTACCATGTACGCGTTTGGGGGCCTATCCACCAAAACCCATGATCCGTTCTCTTCAATGGATGCGAGTTCACTATCCACTGCCTTCTTCCACTTTGCTGCATATGGCATGTTCATAGCCTCCATTACGGTCACCGGCTCTCCCTCAGCCAAGCATGACCAGCTGAGTCCGGTCCATTCCGCATTCTCAGCATCGTACCTTGATGGAGGTTTCTTCTGGCGTGTACTATGCCGAAGTGTTGCTAGTGGTGTTTCAAGGCTTAGTTGCTTTTGCTGCTCCTCCGTTGCTAGTGATCCGCTGTTTGAGGAAGAGCCACCGGCCTCAGAGTTTGACTCACAGGCCTCACACGACTCAGACTCCGTGTCAGAGTCCGTTGTTGTGTCAGCCCCACTGCCACTCTCCCTGCACTACCATCCTTCACTAGCACCATCTGCCAGTTTTGTGGTGCTTGAGTACTTGACTCGAGCAACATAACCCAGTCTCCTGATTTTGGAGCATGGACAGTGTCCAACGACTCTCCTTTGCCAAACTTCCTTTCATCAAACTTGACATCTGGGCTCCTGATGAGAATTCCAGCCGCTTGGTCCCACAGCCTGTACGCCTTGTGTACGGTGTCGTATTCGACCATTACACACTAACGAGCACGTGCATCCAGCTTGCCACTTCCTTCTCCTGCTTGGACCTTTGGCGAGGCAGTACAGCCAAAGACCCTCAAGTGTGAGGCATCTGGCTTCTCCCCTTACCAAGCCTCCTATGGCGTCCTCAACTGCTTCTCTTGCTGCTTCTTACCACGCCTTCCAAGCGTCGCTAGCGAAGTGAGATTCACAAGGTAGCAAGAAGTTCTTGCAGCTACAACCCACAAGCGAGGTAGGAGTTTGGCGTCAAAGAGCATGCTTCGTGTCATGCCGAGGATAGTCTGGTTCATCCACTCGGCAACGCAATTACTTTGGGGGGGTGTAAGGCGTGGTGGTCTGGTGGTTGATGCCGTATCGGCTCAACCAGCCTTTGCACGCCTCGTATTCACCACCGTTGTCCATGCACAGTGCCTTGACCTTCTAAACAAACTCTTGCAACTTCTCCTTGGCCATTGCGAAAAACTCTTGCAACTTCTCCTTGGCCTCTCCCTTTGTCTTGAGGAAGTAGATCCACATCTTGTAACTGTGCTCTTCGATGAAGGTCAAGAAATACTTGCTGCCACCGTTTGAAGGGGTTTCGGAATGGGCCGCACACATCAGACTGAATCAGGTCCAAGATTGCTACCGCACGTTGCCCATTACGCCCAAAGGGCTTTCTCTTTGCCTGGCCTTGGAGACATGGCTCACACAGCTTCTTGCACTTGCCCTCTTACTTGGTCTTGTATCCCTCCATCCCATGAACCACTTCGTGCTGCTGCATAGCTTGCAGTGTGCTGTCGGCCACACAGCCAAACCGCCTGTGCCACAGCTCAATATCTGTGTCGTTGGAGTTGGCCGCCATGGTGACGGCTTGTGGTGCAACATCAGGCTTTGGAGACTTGGGATCTTCAACCGTCGCATAGCCCTCGTTTGTAGTTTCAAGGGGTTTGGTCTGTAGCACGTACAGCCCATCAACTCTTGGGAGCTGTGCGACAAGACTCTCCTTGGGATAGGAGATCTTAATGTCCTTGTTCTTGATAATAACGGCCTCCTCCTCCGTGAAGACGACCGTCATGTCGTGGTCCGTGATTTTGGACACTGACAAGAGGTTTGCCGCAAAAGACGGTATGTAGACGACACTCTCCAGCTTCAAGTCTTTCTCAACACCGTTCACATTGATGCTGATCAACTTGTCTCCCTCCCCTTGCGCATGGACAAGGCTGCCGTTGGCACACCTGAAACTGTTGGAAAGGGAGCCATCCGGCTCAATTTCAGGTCCACAGGAGCAAGTTCCTGGAAAGTACCAGATGCCTGCTCCGATCGCCAATCCGACTTCACCATTGGAAAGATCAGGTGGAAAATTGTCTACGGTCCAAGTTTCAGCCCGATCCAACGGTCGGATTGGGAGATATCAATTTTCGAAGTTTCGGGGGTCATGGACCGTCGATGTCTGGGTGGGCATGGGTGATGGCTCCATGCCTTAGCCTGAGAAAAGAAAAAGGCAAGAGGTCCAGGGTCAGGACCTGATAGGAGAAATATCCAAAAAGGTCCTTGGTCTTAGGATTGCCTTGTCAGAGTGTGCTGACTAGGATAAAGGTACCTCTCCTTACTTTTTAGGTGAGGTGAGATCCTTGTGTGCTAGCCATGGACACATGGCGATTCTCCATGGGTTTGTGGGTTATGTGACCACTAGGAGTGTGCCATGAGAGCATTCTCTAGCTCTCTAGGTCGTGTGTGAGTGGTCAGCCTGATTGCTAGGCTGATTTCCTCCCTTGTGTGAGATTATGGATTCTAGTGTGTGAGCCTTAGCCTCCATGGCTAAGTGGTGTGGCTTGTGAGAGGGCTGACTTGCCCAAGCTCTAGCTCTATATGTACTCCATCATTTTGAGTGATTGAACAACCATTCTTCAGCACAAGTGATGCCCTTTCAGTCCCACATGCTCGCTGCTCCAAGGCTCCCTCTCTCCTCCAGATCCAACA
>SZWC01024291.1:10585-31543 GCA_023375785.1 Penium margaritaceum
GCAGCAGCAGCAGCAACAGCATGCGCACCTTCTTTTTTGACCTTTTCGTTGAGGTTGTTGATGTAGATCGTTTGGTTGGGCGGTACATCCGCCCCAGCCGCCGTTCGCATCATCTTGAATGGATTTTTTTCTGCTCGCCTTGCTGCTTTCTGCTTGACCTCTCTCGGCCCGCGATTCCCCAGAAAACAACTACACGGGTGGGAACTGCACCAGACTCTGCTGGAGATGCTGCCAATGCTGCCGATGCCGCCGCTGCTGTCGCTGTCGCCGCTTCTTGTGCCCTGAAGGAGTAGAGCAGAAGGAACTTGCGAACCTTCGGGCGTCGCCTGCTCCGTGCTGCTGCTGCTGCTGCTGCTGCTGCTGCTGCTGCTGCCGCTGCCACCGCCGCTACTGCTGCTGCTGCTGCTGTCGCCCCAGTCCTTTCCTCCTCTTCTACTGCCTGATCTCTTCAGGAAACGAAGCACGGTAGAGCCAAAGTCTCCCTATTGCAAAAAACCATAGCCACAAGGAGGAGGAGAATGAGACTAACTACCACCTAAAGGAAATCTATCAGAAGAGATGCGAGGGGGGAGCGAAGGTGCCCACACGCCTCTGCCACTATCGTCGCCGTCCCTGCAGCCCTCGCATGCGCCTCTTCGTTACGACTGATCCCCGGGACTCTTATAATTTCATGCCTTGATCGTTCTGCTAGCCTGGTGATGTGACCAGACACAGCCAAACCTTGGACTGAAGAGGAGAGAGCGCGAGAAGGAGAGAGACAGAGAGATAGGCCAGAGCCACTAGGTGAGAGGGGGTCGGAAGGAACGCGAGGGATGGTGGGGGAAGAGGTCCGGGGCCGATCTGGCGAATCGTGATGCAGCGCGGGATGGCCAGGCGTCGACTCGAGGCGGATGAACTAGGACGTACCCAGGTTTTGTTGTTGGGGGTGTGACCATATACCCACCGATTTCATGAATAAGCCCCCCATATCCAGTAACCGCTCTTTCACAACGCTATATCCAACGGATTTTACCTTTAACACTGACACATCCACACGTTGATTAAAACCCAGAAGTATCCAAAAACATCCCGTGAACACCATGTCTTCGCTGCATGAAATGCGACGTCAAAGCTATGACATCATCATGCCCCTTGAACAATCACAAACCCCACTTTCGAGATGTTTGTGATTGTTCAAGGGAGGGTTTAGCATGAGATTTACTTAGGGGATCCGAGAAAACCCATGCATTGAAAGGTAATCTGTTGTGCCCCGCTACCACGAGGCCCAGCGGATGCCTGCGCAAAAAACAAAACCCTCAAGCCTCAATGTCATTCAGGGTTGGTTTTGATAGTTTTTTTTCCTGCAAACCTTAGGTTTTTTTCCATAAAAAAATCTTTAATGGGCGCTTTTTCTCAATCATGACATAGCGATGACCCTTTTTTTCAATTTTGTTTCGACGCGCAAACCCCCTATTACGTTGTAGGGTTTTGTATGTTGTGCGACGTCTCCGCCCGCGCAAAAAATTAAAAAAAAACCCTGAATCGTGATAGGGTGATTGCGCATCGAAAAAAAAATGAAGAAAAAGGTCATTGCTCAATCACGACCTCGCGAGAGAGCGAGGGTCGCAATCGAACGACGGTCACAAGGCCCTCATCGCCATGCTCGATCAGCGACGCATGTCGCTGATTGAACATGGCGAGCAAGGCCGGATACGTCGTTCATTTTTTGAAGTGCTTGACATGGCTGACATAAAACTCCGCTCATGCATATGGCAAGGTCAACCCTTCGGGCGCGTGGATATACTACGTATTTCGCCCTTTTACTCTGGAACTCCTGCCGTAAGCGACTAACGCAAGGGGGGTTGCCTCATCACCCAAACGCACGTGGGAGCTGAATTCAGCCCCTCTACGAAATTGTCTAATTTGGAAATGGGATTGGATAGAAAAAAAAATCTGCATTAGGAGGAAAATCTCATTTTTCACAGGGGATATCTATTCATAAAATCGCCAAGATCACAAGGGTGGAAGATAACAGGCCGGAACATTATGTACACAATTTTGCTCTCTTGTAGTAGTGAATGATTGAAATAAATGATTGAAGAATTTCTTACGATTTTTTCAAAACAAAAAATGGAGAAAAAAAAGACTTAGGCGAGGATTTGGGTTGCGCCAACGTTCCTACCAAACCAGGTTAAAGAAGCGTGGATCAAATGATTTTTGGGATCACTTCAAAGGGTGAGAGGCTCAAGCGGTCCTAGCACAATATCAATTGTCTTTGATGGTTGGTGAGGGGACCAGGCTCCATAGAGGCATAATAGACGATTCCTTAAGCCGAAGACGCTTGACAAGAGAGGGAAGCAGTGTTTGACGGCTTCATAGATGTAGCGAGAAGGTAGAGTATAGTGGTCATTTTGAATCTTTAGCTACAAACTACATGCAACTAGGACTGAGTAGTGAAGGATTTTGGTCATGCTATCTCATGTTTCACAGTGATAGGAGAGGTGGATTTTTCTATACACAAAAAATTCCATATGCAAGGATTCTCTTGCAATTTTTCCTTCATTTTGTGGCTTGAAAGCATGAGCTATGAGGATTCACATGTTGTGATGTGAGTCGACTCCGTCTATTTGTAAAGCTTACTATGACCATGCTTGTGCAGATCCCTGATGCGGGCGCAGCTGGCGCCGGAGCACCAATGAGTGGTGGCTCCACCCACGAGCAGCTGCAGACAACAACCACGCCCATCCCGGGTGCTTGCCGGGGTGCTTTGTAGTTTTTTTGCAGACGATAGAGTTTTCTCGGTGGACTGGCTCTCGAGCCCGATTTGCATGTTTTGCATTGTCTTTCCACCAATCAATGCCACACTTGTGTGTGTGATCAGGCGTAGCGTCCGGCTCGAGATTCTGCGTCTCTAGGTTCACACAATGTTGGGTTTGGATACCTGTGCGCAGAGTTCCGGCCAAAAGAGTGGTTTTGGGTCGGTTTTAGGACAAACTGACACTGTCGGGTGCGTCACCCGCCGTGCGCCGCGGCAGTTGCTTAGGTTGTGTGCTTGTCAGTTGTCATTTCTCTGTACATTACTAAGCTATTGGAGCTTATGAGACTTTGCGCCTCTCCCTAGCCTAACCCTTGCTATTTGTTGCACCTGCTTGCTTGCTAGTGCGCCAGTTGACTAGACAGTGTTGCCACGTCAGCAGCAGCAAGGTTAGGAAGCTTCCTAGAGATGTTTCATGGTATCAGAGCACCCCTCTTGTTGCGCTGCGTCGCAAAGCCGCAACACCAGCATCACCAGTGAGAGTCACCGCCGCCGCCACATTCTTGGACCCGTCGCAGCCGACATTAGCAATAGCGACATCACCACGCAGCGCCAACACCGTAGCAAGAGGAGCGGCGGCAATGGCGAGCTCAATCAGCCACGCCGAGCAACAGCGGCAGCGCCAGGTAGCAACATCAGCCGTGTCTGGCTACAAGCCTGTACAGTGAAGAAGTAAGGAGAAGCAGGTCCTAGCAGCAGCTTCCGGCGGCGCCTACGAGCAGTGGCAACGCGCAGTGGCAGCAGCAGCTTGCAGCAACGGTGGAATCAGTAGACGAGAGCAGCAACAGCACTGTAGCAGCAGTAGTAGAAGTAATAATAGCAGTAGTAGCAGCACTATGACAGCGATAGCGGCTACAGCAACATTATAGCAATTGTGGCAGACGTAGTAGCAACAGACTCCATACAATAGCAGCATCGGGTCTATTGGTCCGCATTTATGCGGTGTTGCGCAGCACTACTACGCAGCTGCGCAGAAACTACACAGCACTGCGCAGGCCTACGCAGCCCTTGCATAGCCGCGAGGAAGGGGGACAAGGTCACCCCCATCGGTCACGCGGAGTTCGCGTGACCTAAAAAACCGCTGGCATAAAATACACCAACGTAAAAAAAGCTAGCATTTTTTTACTAGCGTATAAAACGGTGACGTCATAATCAGCTGTGCTGACTCTCCAATTATGGGTCAAATGTCATTTTTTCTCCACGTTTCAAATCTTCAAGAAACGCTCTTGGTTCTCTTCTTGGACCATTTTGACATTCGGCCCCATACTGAGCATTGCGATGGAAGCAGTCCGTGACAACGGGCAAAGGGCTAGTTGACCCCTCCTCTTCCTCCTCTTCAGGCGTTATGAGTTTGCGGTCATAGTCACTCGCAATCGATGAGCTTTGTCAGTCGCAGGACGAGATGCGCCGGCAGTAGCAGCGGCAGTCCGACGCGTTGCAGGAGGTCACGGAGCTACTACGGGTTTCTTTGGGGGCCTCACTACAGTAACCTGGAGGATCTACTAGAGTTGCACCATCTGTTCAACAGTCTACACCCTACATAGCGCCGCGGCCTTAGCACCACTCATCACATGTTGACACTTGGGATGAGGAGGAGATAGAGGATGACACATCCGAGAACGAGATTTGTGTGCTTGAGGAGCGCATCCATGAGCTGCGTCTGGGGCCGCAATGTCTCACTCCGCCACCTTCTTGCCGTTAGGATCAGCCACGTCATTCAACAGCATTCACTTCTGGTGGCGTTTCTCTCACTGGTGGGCTTCCTATACCCCGTCCAGAGGTCGCCCCCCCAACAGAGCTGCAACCGAAAGACTTTGAGGCACCTCCACTTCGTTACAATAGTGACAAGGGATATGATTGCTAAGAAACCTTGTTTCAGGTGTGGGCCGATTCTAAGGGTGTCTGGCGCTATTACCACAGCCAGTACCAGACCCGCGACACTCATCAGGTCCAGACAGCAGCGAGGGCGATGTGCGGTCTCGTCTACGCTATGTCGCAAGAGACTGTGGTGGACTTCCGACCCTTCCTCAATGAGACCAGGACCAGGAATGGAGTAGATCCGCGTCAGGCCTTGGAGCTGGCCTTGACACTTCTCGCTGCGGAGACCCATGCCATGAGGGCGGCCCGACTGCGTGAGTTTCACCCCCTCCGTTAGGGTCCCACGAAGCTTGCAGCTGACTACTGGAGGCGCATTATGCGTCTTTACATGCGCCTTGGAACCGGTGGCATGACGCAATTGTGGGCACTCGACACCATCATGATGGGGGCACATTTGGACCACGTGAAGCTCTTTACGGGCTTCAACCGTGTGGCTCTGTTTGAGTTTTCGGAGTCACTACAGCTCCTTCCTTGGACCCATCGATACTTCTTCCAGGCTACATCGGTTCATGAGGCTACCGTCGCCCATCAGCGGAGCCCACTTGCTGTAGTAGTGACTACTACTCCTCCTATGCATATGTTCTAGCTCACCAGTCCCACCTCCACCGCTTTCTCCTCCTCCTCCTCTACGCTATGCAGCAACACTCAAGGCGTTGTAGCAACCGCACAAGGGAAGAAGGGGAATAAGTGACGCGGAAAGTGACATCAATAGCAGCAGTAGCAGCAGCTGGTAAGCATTGGCAGTGGACGCTCTGTTCACTGCTACAACTGTGGAGGCGCTCTCTGCTATCTGGAGTGTGAACAACCCCTTGACTGGACTCGGATCATGCGCGGCCTTGAGGCGGCGCACGCACAGCAGATTTCCTTAAGTGACGCACGGACGGGGTACGTCGCGACCACGACTACAGTAAACGCATCCATTTCACCAGGCGACAGCGATGATGTGGACTCTCAAGATCGCAGGATTGTGGAGCTTCTTCAGCTGCTGGCGCTTTGTACTTAGGGAGGTGCGAGTGTGTTGTCACAGCTGAGTGGTCCCGAGACAACTTTTCTTACTATGCCTGTTACCCGTGATCATGCTTGAGGTGGAGCTCGGTTGGCTTGCGATGAGGATGGACTTGACGATACCGAATGGCTTGACGAGTCACAAATCCGTGCTGTTCATCGTTGTCCTGAGTCCTTTGCTAAACTTCCAGCAAAGGAAGAGTGTTCTGTGGCATGTTGCTCAGTTTCGTCGATTGGCCGTGAGCCCAGTGGCACCTAGATCATTGACTCTGGTGCCACTCATCACATGACCTGTCGTCGAAGTGACTTTGTTGTGCTCGGTCCCGTTGCGTCCGTTTGTTCTGTTCGTGTGGGGTCTGGTCACTCATTGCCTTGAGAGGGAGTTAGGGTTGTGCGGTTTGATGGTCCATCCGGCCCCTCATACATTTTTTATGTGCTCTTTGTCCGTGCTCTTCAGCTTAGCCTGCTCTCTATTCGGGCATGAACCAGGATGGGTCTCACGACTGAACACATTGTTGACTCTGCCACTGTGACTGCTATTGAGGCACGTGCCATCGTGCTTCATGCATGTGTTTTTGATGACCTGTACCATGTGTCTCGTTGCATTTCCTCTGATTCTTCATCCTCTTTCTCTTCTGCGTGTGTGTTTGTCACTGGTGTTCTCTCCCTTGAGCACCAATGCTTGTTGCATCATCGCCTCTCTCATGAGAGCTCGCACACTGTGTCCAAGCTCATTTTAACTTAGGCAGTGCTCGATCTTGATGTGTCTTCCTTCGAGAAGCCGCCCAAGACCAATTGTCGTTTTTGCGCCTAGGATAAGATGCATCACTGCTCTTATCCTGACTCATCTTCTTGGGCACTGCGTCCACTAGAGTTGGTCCACTCGGACCTTCTTGGGGCAAACCTGCTGTCAGTGAGCTGCCTTACTGACAAGAGGCCATCATCCGGAAGGATGGGGATGATGAGGTGATTGCACGTGGCAAGAGGGAGGAGGACCTATACCTTCTTCGTACCAAGGTTCTTGCCGATGCGGCGAGGACTAACGTTGTCAACCTCGTGACGAAGGATGAAGGAAACCTGGACCTATGGCACCGTCGCCTATGTCACATCACTCCCTCAACTGTGAGGGACATGGCGAAGAAGGAAGTGGTGTGGGGTCTTGAGGTCAAGGACCTCGATGCAGCCAAGAATGCCATGTGCGAGCAGTGCGTGGTCGGCAAGACGACACGGTAGCCGTTTGATGGGAAAGGGACGCGTGCATCGGCGAAGTTGGAGGTGGTTCACACTGATGTGTGTGGACTATTCGAGAGCTCCATTGGGGGTGCTTGCTACTTCGTGACCTTCATCGACGACCACAGCCGCAAGCTCTACCTCTACATCATCAAGAGGAAGAGTGATGTCCTGACATGTATGCAAGAGTTTGTGGCGGCAGTGGAGCGGCAACTAGGGTTGAAGGTGAAGGCGTTCCGGAACGACAACGGCGACGAGTACAAGGGTTGCTCGGCATGGATGAAGAGCAAGGGGATCGCGTGGCAGAAAACTACGCCACACTCCCCGCAGCAGAACGGCGTCGCCGAGAGAGCAAACCGCACCATCCTCAACATGGTCCGATCCATGTTGAGTGATGCCGGTCTCACGCAACGGTACTGGGGTGGGGTGGCACGGACAGCGGCATACATCATAAACCTGACGTCGACGAAGCCGCTAAAAGACACGGAATCCAAGGTGTGGAAGACGCCACAAGAAGTGTGGAGCGGGAGGAAGCCAACTATGGCACACCTCCGCACATTTGGTTGTATTGTACATGCTGTTGTACAGGCACGAAAGGGGCGGGGCAAGCTGGACCCGCGAACTCGCCGGTGCATCTTTGTCGCATACGAGAGTGGGAGCAAGGCGTACCGGCTCTTCGACCCGCAGAGGCAGCAGATTATAAAGAGTCACGACTTCACGTTCGACGAGGACAACCGTTGGACGGACAAGGACGCGGGTCTCTCCAAGCGTGGGGTGTGGCTGCCACTTCTTGAGGAGGAGACAACGGAGGACGTAAAAGAGGGTGACGTCCCATCGGCTCCAACCAGCGGGAACCATCCGGGGGATGGGGGTGCGGCTGATTTGCATTCAGCCAAGTTGGACAATGAGTCCAAAGCGCCGGCATTAATGAAGCTGAACGAGGAGGCGGGGAGTGAGCCCGCATCTCCACAATCCTCGAGAGATGGGGAGCAGGCCAGCGGTGCAAGTGGCGCCGCGAGAGGGCAGCAGCAGGAGCGGCAGCAGCAGCCGCAGCCTCAACAGCAGCAGCCTCGGAGAAGCGGACACGCAAGGAGGACGGCAAAGAGGTACGATGCCACGGAGGGCATCTGGACCGGGCTCGCTCGAGTATTCTTTGCGCAAGAGGAGCCCGAGACCGTCAAGGATGCATTGCAGCGGAAGGATGGGGCTGAGTGGGAAGGACCTATGAAATCAAAGCTCTCATTCCACGAAGAGAACGGCACTTGGCAGCTCATTGACAGGCCGGAGGGCGCAAAAATCATCGGCTCCAAGTGGATCTTCAAGAAGAAGCTCACCAAGGAGGAAAAGGTAGAGCGGTACAAGGCGTGGCTGGTCGCGAAGGGGTACGCCCAGCGCAAGGGTGAACACTACGATGAAACCTTCGCACCGGTGGCAAAGTTCTCCTTCATCCGCTCCATCCTCTTGGTGGCGACGGCGCGCGACTACGAAGTCCATCAAATGGATGTGAAAAATGTATTTCTCAACGACGACCTGGACAAGGAGGTCTACATGGAGGTGCCGGAGGGGGTGGACGCGCCACCGGGGAAGGTATGCCGGCTTCGCAAGGCGCTCTACAGGCTGAAGCAAGCGCCACTCATGTGGTACCTGAAAATGGACGGCTTCATGGCCGAGCTTGGCTTCAAGCGCTGCGAGGCGGATCACAGCGTGTACGTGCAGAAGCAGCCGGGGTTGCACCACATCGTGGTCCTTTACATGGATGACCTCGTCCTCGTGTCATCAGACATGGAGGAGTTGGTGAACCTGAAGCGGCAGCTGGGCGGTCGGTTCAAAATGACCGACATGGGCGAGCTCGAGTACTACCTCGGTGTCGCCATGAAGAGGGACCGCAAGGCACGCACGCTCGAGATGGGACAAGCAAAGTACGTGCAAGAGGTGCTTTGCCGCTACAACATGGAGGAGTGCAACCCCATCGGCACACCCATGACCACCACATGTGAGCTCGAGCATGGGGCCGAGCACTGACGAGGAGAAGGAGGAGATGGCAGGTGTGCCATACCAGTCCGCTGTGGGGAGCATCATGTACGCCATGGTGGCAACGCGGCCCGACCTGGCCTTCGCGGAGGGCCAAGTGAGCCACTACGTTGCTGACCCCGGGCCGTGGCATTGGCAATCGGTGAAGCGGATCCTCCGCTATCTCAAGGCGACAAAAACAGTCACGGCTCGTGTTTAGAGGGGGAGCGCGTGATGACTCCCTCGAGTTGGTCGGCTACTCCGATGCCGACTGGGCTGGTGACTTGGACGAAAGAAAATCCACGTCATGATACGTGTTTGTGCTTGGTGGTGTAGCAGTTTCATGGGCGAGCAGGAAGCATGACCGTGTTGCACTGTCGAGCACCGAACGGAGTACATCGCGCTCGCGGAAGCCGCAAAAGAGGCGGTGTGGCTACGGCGACTACTAAAGGAGATCGGCATGCCGCAAAGGAAGCCAACAGTACTCAACATTGACAACATTAGTGCCATCAGCCTCACCCAGAACCCAGTGCTGCACAAGAGGACCAAGCACATTGAGATCCGACATCACTATGTGTGGGACTTGGTGGCGAAGGGAGATGAGCCTATTGTGCATTGTGGCACTAAGCGCATGCTCGCCGACGCCATGACCAAGTCACAGCCCAAGGACAGGCACAACGCAAGCTGCATGGAGCTCAGTCTGCACGGTGAGGACTAAAATGTTACAGGTTCCAAGGACAGGGCATCAAGGCTCCGGTGCAAGGGGGAGATTGTTGACATGATGTGCCCCTTGCCATTAGTGCCGTTGATCGTACTCTCTGGTTCGACCAATCAGTAGTGGTCGAACACCTAATCTGACTTTAGATTTGGATTGCTTGGATTTTTCCATGCAGGATCGAGCTTTGAATCGCTCAATTTGAGTGAGTATTCAGAAAGTTAGCCTAGCCCGAAATTTGGATGTTTGGGGGGTGGAATCTGGTATCCGCCATGGGTGGCAGGATAATCCACCACAAGTGATCCGAGTTCGTCTCCAACAACCCCCAAATGTACCAGGGCCATAAAGGAAGCAACCAAAAGACTCTCCTTGACCAGGGTGAACTTCTCCTTGACTTCTGGACGAGGAAAGGCGCTTCGACGGGTCATCGTCGAAGCGCCTCCCGTTGCCTAGCGTGCAAGGCAAGGTGGGCGGCTCCACCAAGGGTTACTTCTACGGTGGTAGCAAGGGCTCTACTGCTCCGTTTTGGGCGTGCTTGGATGCGTTGGAAAGCTTGGATCACAGTCTATAAGGATCTGATGTAATCTTACTATGCTAAGTAACAGAAACGTGTTTCAATTCAGTTCTACTGAATGCAACGTGTTCTACCCACTCTTACCCATGATCCTTGTGCTCCACACTCTTCACCATTGGTGTCCATTGGCTGTCCAAACATTGGTGGCGTGCTCCAGTGAGAGCTAGGAATCCTTGAGGGTGCCTGTACACCCACTAGTGCCAACAGAGCTGAGAGCCATCCGTGAGCACGAGGTCTATGAGCTTGTCCACCTCCCGCCTGGCCGGAAGGCTATACAGGCCAAGTGGGTCGTTTGCAAGAAGGTGAAACCTGATGGCACACTGGATCGCTTCAAGGCTCGCTTGACGGCCAAGGGATTCTTGCACGTTGAGGGTGTAGAATTCACTGACACCTTGACATCCATTGGCCACATGACCACCGCTCGTGCTCTGTTTGGGGTTGTTGCTCATCACGACTAGGAGCTTCACCCAATAGATGTGAACAACGCCTTCCTTCACGGAACCTTAGAAGAGGATATCTACATGGTTCAGCAACCTGGATTTGAGGTTGGTGATAAGGTCTGGCGCCTGTGCAAGGCCTTGTACAGCCTGAAACAGTCACCTAGGTGGTGGAACTTGGAGATCACCAGCACACTGACATGTGCCGATTACATGCAAACAGACGCAGACCCATCCCTCTTTCTGAGATGCATAGCTGAGAGCCTCATCGCCGTCCTGGTCTATGTGGACGACCTCTTAATTACGTCTCCTTTGATGGAGGCCATGAAGGAGGCCAAGGCAGTCCTTTAGGCTGCCCACAGTATGAAAGACCTTGGTCGTGCACCTGTGTTTCTTGGGATGGAGATCGTGCATGACCGTTAGCGACAGACACTCTTGTTGCATCATGCATGTTACGTCCGCGTTTTGAGGGAGCGGTTTGCTGACCTCCTTGGTGTAGTTCCCACAGCCTCCATCCCCATCACACCTAACGGGCAAGATGCTCTGAAGATGGATGATCCAGCAGAGTTGCGGGAGACAATGGATGTGACCCTGTACTTGCGTCTGATTAGCTCTTTGATGTACTCGGCCACTACCACACGACTCGACATTGCCTTCACCATCAACCTCCTTGCACAGTTATCACAGTGTCCTCGGCGAGAGCCCTTCACGTGACTGTGCGAGTGGTGCGGTACGTGATGTCTACACCGTACCTCGGATTCTACTTTCAACGGGAGTGTTTGGTGGTAGTCAACGGCTACACAGACAGTGACTAGGCGTGGAGTCCTCATGGGCGCAGTCAGACAGGCTACATGTTCCTAGTTGGTGGCACCGCTGTGTCGTGGCGCAGTGGCAAGCAAGGTTGTATTGCGCATAGCTCATCAGAGACTGAGTATGTTGCTCTGGGGGCTAGGGCTGCTAAGGCGGTGTGGCTGTAGCATATGTTTCGTAAGTTGCGTTAGTCTGTGCCTTGCGTTGTTCTGCGGTGTGACAACCACAGTGCTCTTGCCATTGCAGAGAACTCTGGTGTGTTTCATGCATGCACGAAGCACATTATTGTTGAGCGTCACTTTGTGTGTGGTCTTGTGGAGCGACAGGTGATCGCCGTCATCTGGGCCGGCACGGACTTGCAGTGGGCTGACTTCTTCACCAAGGCACTTGCATGCGGAATGTTCATGGTGGCCATTCGTTGCATCGGGCTTCGTCCTTAGCCTGAGAGTGGCTAAGAGTGGGGGGTGTGGACATGGATTTCTTAGCTTCTTTTTGCCCACCTATGTCAGTTTTGCACGTGTATGGACATGCGTACCATCGGGTCATGAGTGAGTCTTGTGATGTGAGCCGTCCCCGCCTGTTTGTACAGTTTACTGTGACCACTCAGCCGTGTCCATGCTCGTGCAGATCCCTGATGCGGACGCAGCTGGCGCCGGAGCACCGATGAGTAGTGGCTCCACCCACCAGTAGCTGCCAGACAGCTGCCTCAACATCCCGGGTGCTTGCCGGGGTGCTTTGCGGTTTTTTTGCACATGCTAGAGTTTTCTTGGTGGATTGGCTCTCGATCTCGATTTGCATGTTTTGCATTGTCTGTCCACGGATCGATGTTGGACTTGTATGTGTGACCAGTCGTAGCGTCCGGCTTGAGATTCCACATTTCTAGGTTCAGACGGTGTTGGATTTGGATACATATGCGCAGAGTTACGGCCAAAACAGTGATTTTGGGCCGGTTCTAGGACAAACTGACATTGTCGCGTGCGTCACCCGCGGCAGCTATTTATGTTATGTGCTTGTCAGTTGTCATTTCTATCTGTATTGCTAAGCTATTGGAGCTTATAAGAATGTGTGTGTCTCCCTAGCCTGACCCTTGTTGTTTCTTGTACCTGCTTGCTTGCTAGTGCGCTAACTAACTGGACAATGTCGCCACGTCAGCACCACCAAGGTTAGGAAGCTTCCTTGAAAATTCTCGCCATAAGGGTCATGTTGTAAGAAAGTAGTTGAAGCTAACCTGAAGACAAACTAAGGCTTGGTTGTTATCGACAAAAGCCAGAGTAAAAGCATCATTTTTGCCACCAAATTTGTGGTCAAGCTTTAAATCTTTGAATCTCTCAGTCAGAGCCACAACGGGGCAAAAGACGATGGAACTTGGAAGACCCATGTAATCGTGGACGTTGAAATTTCATGCAAGCTAAAAATTACAAAGGATGGGAAGGCCTCCATGAAAGAATTTCAGTCACAGAAACATGTGTCTGTGTAGGGTGACATTGCAAAGGAGCCATCGTTCAACGGGTGGGCTGGCAAAAGGTTACCAACTTGGTTTGCAAATGAAGAGGTTAAAGGCAAAAAATTCATTGAAAAACCCTCAAGAGGAGACATAGAGGAGGAAATCATGAGCTACGGGCTAGGAAAGTCTTCAAGGTGAACATCCATCCATTGATTGAATCTTTTATTAAACTAAGAATGAGCGAGCTACAAAGAAACTCCTTTTTGTAGATCGTTTGGATGGAAGGTTGTGCCGTTCCATCGTGGGTCTTCGGATCTTGTTCTAGCAATGACTTAAATACAAAGATCACCATATATTGGATCGCGAATGGTGTTAGACAGTAAAAACTTGAGGAGGATGGTATCGAGTCGGTGGAAATTACCAATGTTGGAAGGGCAAACATAAAACTAGGAAAGTAATCTCGGGTTGAGGCAATAATTTATGCTTAAAGTCATTTAAGGAAAGAAACCCGTGTTGCAAGGGGTGAACCGATGGACTGAACACAATACTGTGAATGTGGATGGGTCCCAAGGGACATGCCGATGTAAAGAATTGCACATCAAGGCTGTGATTTCCATATAGGAAATACTTTTCACACCTATGTAAGAGTTATACCTAGATGTTTTTGGTCCCTGATTGCCCTACATCTAGCCAAGGCAAGGGAGGGAACAGAGACGGGGGAAGGGGACTACATCAGTGCCAGGGATTCCTAAGGATAACACTAGGCTTCTCAAGATAAGTGTGGTAGAATAGGAAAGGATATGCATGGGGTAACAACATTAGAGCCTGAAAGAGGAAGAAAAGATAGGTTCCATTATGAGGATACAATAACAGAAGCTAGATTAAAAATGGAATGCAGTTTCTTTCTTCTAGAATAGAGATCAAAGATTGATAAGAGGACAAGCTCTATTCATTTTCTTTTGTGTGGCAAAAATTCTAAATGCATGTGAGGAGCCTGGGTGTCCCCGAATTCCCGCAACATTGAATGCAGGAGGATTCAGAATATCATAACCTAAATCTAGATTTGAGTGAGGAGCGGGTTACGGATGTCAAAGAGGAGGTAAAAAGTGCCACATCGTACACCAGGGAAGTTATGATACATAGACAACATGAACCTAGTGTTAAAGAATCTTGACAGATGTTGAGAGTAATGTTCCCACGTGAGAACATTGAAGCCACATGAGACGTTGTGCGGAATGGACAGCCATTTTCACGACAATGAGAGATTCTACTTAAAGCCACGATGGTTTGAACATCAACTATACGCATCATAATTCTCAAGGTAAGATTGCCAAATATGGACGCTTCGCTGGACCAAGAACAGTACATTCAATCCATACACTAAAGCATGATTTTCTTTTACTTGGATTTTTTAGCACACTTCTCTCATCAATGCTATTACCGCTTTTCTTATTGTTTCACAAACATCAATCCCAATTTCTTAGCTTCTTCATTAACCATACATCCCAACTCCATACATCATGTACTCAAACGAGACTGATCTGGCCTATATGTCTGGATAAACCTTCAACAAGTTTCAGTGCTTTCTTGCCATATCACCACTTTTTATTCTTCATTTCTTTCTTGGATTGAAGAGGTAACCATACTTTTTCCTGAATGAGTAAGTTTTTTGGAACAAAAATGCAGTCAAGTACCATACATGGTAGTCAGGTGTTTCTCCAACTCGTCCTTGGTGGCACCATGCACATGTGTATGGGTACCAATAGCATAGAGCTATGCCAAGGACTTGCATCTTCATTGTAATCTTGAAGGTACCAGTGTCAATATTGTTTCATTCCTTTGCTTGCACATTGTGACCTCCGGTCGTCCTCTCCTTTCATGCATGCTAGAAAACGTTTTTGAGTCTGAGAAGCATGGCTCTACGTTAAATAGAGCCATGCTTCTACAAGAGATGGAATGAAAAAAGGAACTACAAAGTTCCAAGTGGGAGTTTCCCAACATGATGTGTGGAGTAGTCATGTTATGCATGCATTCCCTATTAAATGATTTACACTCATTCCATTTGCATTGTGTGCACTTGTGATGCCTTGTCTCCATCCTTCTGCAACAATTGTTCAACTTGTGGAATTGGGTTCAGGTTGGTGCTCCATTTTCAGGTACATTATTCTGCAAGAATATATCCAGTCACAATGTCTGTTGACCTCCAGATTCAATGAAGAAAGAATGGATCAACTCCGGATAGCATCACTCGGCCCATCACATTTGAGCTCACTACATTCTTGGTAGCCTTAGGCCGGTGTCACACCGCCCCGTAGCAACTCCGAGCCGTGTTCCGAATTCCCTTTCTAACAATAATGACGAGTCGGAGGTCGTTGTTGGGCTTCTGCGGTCACATCGGAGTCCATAGCAACTTACTTCAGTGGTACCGCACTGACAGAAAGTTTCAAAAAAAATCCGGCAAGAGACAGGGGCGCCGACCCATGTTTTTTAGTTGTACATCACGATGAACGCGCAAAATCTGGGGCGCCGTCGATGAGTTGATAAAACGTTGCTACAACCCTGGAGGTATAGCAACTCGTGGCAACTCTCCTCGGTAGCGTAATTTTTGGACAAAAAGTTACCGGCCAAACCGTCGCTGACTCATTTCGCTTGTCTTTACGTGGTTTATGATGTCATCAAAGTGGGCCACGTCATTGCATGCACAACGTCACTCAAGTTTCAAGAGAATGAAAAAAACAAAGTTCAAAACATGCATGCCACTTGCGAGCGGATGTTGTCACACGGGTATTGAATGAACTTGGACGTGGAAAAGCGTGTGCCATCATGTCACAAAAAAAACAACAAGCACGTTGGATGCGGCTTGCGACGAACGCGTTGAGCAGCTCTACGAACTCAACTCACCGCGACTTCCCGCGGTGATTTGACTTCGTTCGGTGTGACACCGGCCGTGTTTCCTTGGGCTCACTACTAGCAACGAGAACCCAAACCACCTAATTTTCCCATCGTCCCCATTCTCGACAGCCCAAGCTTGACACATTCTCCCTCAGCGTTGAAAACCTACTCAACATTATCCCCAATGCTGAGCCTATCACTGAACTATGAGACAGTCTCCCTCAACGAGATCTTATCTCGCTTCCTCCCGCACATGTCACTACTCCATGACAGCGTGTGTGATTTCATCACTAGGTACCCTTCCTGCATCAGTCCCATCCCATGATATCACTGGCCCTCCTAACGTCATGACCATGCGTAACTTCACAACACCACCCACCTTGCGGCGTACGTCTACCTTATAGTCCACAAGGGTGTAGCTTGCACTCGAAACATTTTCACAGGACATGCAGTCCAACCTGAGCACAATAGGGACCTCAAACTGGTCCATCCCCTCCACCACTTTGGTCCTGATTTTCCCATCATCACCAAGATCTCCTTTTCGAATCAGTGTTGTATTCGCTGGACACAATCTCACCTCTCCTCAGCGCATGACTACCTTGCCAAATGTGGGTGTCACAATCCCTCTCGTCTTGACCAAAAACTGGCCAACTTGAAGTGAGTCCTTGAAATCAAGTACAAGAAGACTGAAACTATTGTGAGAGTCTTCAGTGATGCCACCATTGTGTTTAATGGCAATGGTGCCAACGAGTACTGGAGCGATCTAGCAGGTCACATGGATCGACGCGTGGAAGGAGCTACCACCTACACACGAAAATAGTGAACGTCATTCCCAGTGGGCGGCATTCATGGAAAGCGACCATAAGAGGTTGGGGACGCCCAACACGGTTGTCGCACGGATGTTCCAGCCTAAAGGGGGGAGGCCACTTGCCGTGCTGACTGACAAGCTGTAGCTTAGGTCAAATTGCCTTGCACAGGTTCATATTTAACTGGTGACAAAAATCATTGATCGTCTTCCACAATGTTGATGACTCACTATCTGGCACTCCTTGTTGGTCATGAACCGGGTGAGAAAGTGCGTAGAAGCTTCCTAGCAACACGGCCGCTGACCGGGCGTTAGTGCCTAGTCAGACGGTGACGACAAGCACAGGTCGTACACACAACGGCAAGGGTTTGGCTAGGAGACACAAGTCCAAGTGTCAGAATGCTTCAATATAGCATATGCAGAGAGAAATGACAACTCACAGGTCCAGGGCATAAATACCTGCCGCGGCGCACGGCGGGTGTCGCACGCTGCAGTCCAAGAGCTGTCCTAAAACCGGCCCAAAACCACTGTTTTGGCCGTAACTCTGCGCACACATGTCAGAATCCTACGCCGTCTGAACCTAGACGTGCAGAATCAAAAGACGCACGCAACGACTGGTCACATCCATCGACTGACAGCGAGTATACAATGCAAAAACATGCAAATGGGCCTCATGCCCAGTCTGCCGAAAGGCGCCTGCAAGACGTAGAAGACACAGCAAGAAGTCCCGGTGACATCTGGGGCTCTGGGACAGTGGTCGGTCAGCTCCGGACGGGTAGTCCGCCGCCTGTCGTCACGCCGGTGTCACCAGGGCCGTCTGCCTCAGGGATCTGCACGAGTATGGACACGGCCGAGTGGTCACATTAAACTGTACAGGAACGGCACAAATCACAACACTCCCCCATGACCCGATGGTACGCATGTCCATACGCGTGCAGCACTGGTACAACCACATAGTGAGTGACACAGACAGATGAGACGGCAACGTGCATCTCACACTCAACCACAGTCACGCAAGGGGCGAAGCCCAACAGAACAAATGGCCACCTGGAACTTTCCGCGAGCAAGTGCCTTCGTCAAGAAATCAGCTCGCTGCAAGTCAGTGCCAACCCACATGATGGAGATCACGCGTCGCTCCACCAGATCCCGAACAAAGTGATGCTCAACCGCAATGTGCTTTGTGCGAATATGAAAAACACTAGAGTTCTCCGCAATGGCGAGAGCACTCTGGTTGTCGCAACGTAGCACAATGGCGGGTACTGACTACCCAAGCTCAAGAAACAAGCGCTGCAGCCAAACTGCCTCAGCAGCCCCTGCCCCCAAAGCCACATACTCTGCCTCCGACGAGCTACGTACGATGCAGCCCTGCTTCCCGCTTCGCCAAGACAAAGCGGTACCACCAAGCAAAAACACGTAACCAGTGCGACTGCGCCCGTCAGGACTCCAAGCCCAGTCGCTGTCAGNGGACGCGTGGTAGTGGCCAGGTACATGAGAGATCCGATAAGACAGAGGTACAAGATCACGTCCACTGTCTCCCCCAGCTGTGTAGGGTCGTCCACCTTCAGAGCATCCTGCCCATCAGGTGTGAGTGGTGTGGAAGCAGTGGGCACTGCACCAAGGAGATCGCTAAAGCGCTCCCCCACGACTCGTGCGTATCGGGCCTGATGCAGCAACTGTGTCCGACGTCTGCGATCACGCACAATCTCCATACCAAGAAACACCGATGTAGGACCGAGGTCCTTCATCCTGTAGGCGGTCTACAAGACAGCCTTGGCCTCCTTCACGGCCTCCAGCAACGGAGACGCGATCAGAAGGTCATCAACATAGACCAGGATGGCTGTAAACCGCTCGGGTGTTGGTAGGATGAAGAGTGAGGGGTCTGCCTCGCTCTGTACGTATCCTGCGCGAGTCAAGGTGCCAGTGATCTCCCGGTTCCAACACCGTGGACACTGTTTGAGGCCGTACAAGGACTTGCGCAAGCGCCAGACCTTGTCACCATCCTCAAAGCCTGGTGGCTGAGCCACGTAGATCTCCTCATCCAAAGAGCCATGGAGGAACGCGTTGTTCACATCCATCTGGTGTAGTTCCTAGTCATGCTGAGCTACTACACCGAACAGAGCTCGAGCTCAGGTCATGCGGCCAACAGGGGCAAAGGTGTCAGTGTAATCAACTCCCTCAATCTGAGAGAACCCCTTGATGACCAAACGAGCCTTGTAGCGTTCCAGTGAGCCATCCGGCTTCACTTTCTTGCGAAAGACCCATTTGACCTGAATCGCCTTCCTCCCAGGGGGAAGGTCGACCAGCTCGTAGACTCCGTGCTCTCGGATAGCGCAAAGCTCATCCTCGCAAGCAGCTCGCCAGGCATCAGCATCCTGCGATGAGAAAGCCTCCCTCAATGTGCCCGGGTCCGGCGCCATAGAGGGGGAACTCTGAGTGGCAAGTGCACACGCCTCAGTGTCTGGCCTGACGGCCACGAGATCAGCTGGTGCGTCACAGGCGACATGGAGCTCGCGGGTGACCAGGTCGTGCCCTATGGGGCACGCTGGGTGTACCTCTGAAAGCTCAGTGCGGACACTCAGGCCTAAGGCCTTTGTGCCGGGATCACCGCTCGCAATGCTACGAGAGGGACGTGTGGGTCCGGAACCCGACGCTCGCTGAGCTCCAGAATCCAGTGGTCGAAGGCGACCACCGGGCTCACGAGAGTAACCGGCGGTCGAGGAGCGCACCTCAGGCGCAGGAACAGGTACGCTCTGATACCAGGCTGGACAGGCGGGATCTCTGGACCAACGGCAATGATAGCCGGATCATCAAGTGCTGGAGATCGAGAGGGGACTCGAGCGGACACATCAGCATGGCGAGGAATGGACGCTGGCGAAGAGGTCTCCCCCATCCGCCGAGGACCCTCACAGGAAGGAACATGAGCTGCAGAGAGCGATGTGATCAAAGTCGGATCACGGTATGTGAGTGACTCAAAAAACAGCGTGTCACGAGACTCAATGACACGACAGCGAGTGGGGTCCCAAAAACGCCAGGCCTTCGACCGCGGGGAGATGCCGATGAAGGCACACAAGCGACCCCGAGGGGAGACCTTGGACCCCTGCTGGTCCTCGGTGTACCATACGGAGGCTAGGGATCCCCAGACGCGTGCGAGACGAAGGTCGGCACGGTGACCAAACCAGAGCTCGTACGGTGTAACATGATCCGGAAGCGGACCATGCGGGAGGCGGTTCCAGACCCAGGTCATGTAGGCGAAGCCCTCGAAAGCGAAGGACTCTGGGAGACCGCACTCAGACCGCATGGCGCGGACCGCATCCTCCATGGTGCGGTTCCAGCGCTCAGATACACCGTTCTCCTGTGGGGTAGCAGGAGCGGAGACCTTGTGAAAAATGCCGTGCTCAGCTAAGAATGAGTCCATCTCGCCGAGGAACTCGCCGCCGCGATCCGAGCGAAAGGTATGTAGCGTGTGGCGAGACTGACGCTCAGCCATCACGAGCCAGAGCCGGACTCAAGGGTGGCGTCGCTCTTCTGACGCAGACTGTAGACCCACCGCATCCGGGTGAAGTCATCAGTCAGCGTCAGAACATACCGGCCCCTCTCGGACAGTGACTCGACTGGAAGAGGACCCAGCAGATCCGAGTGGACCAACTCGAGGGGCCTCAGTGCTTGGGAACGCGAATCAAGGTAAGTGCACCGGTGCATCTTACCCTAAGCGCAAAAAAGACAGTCGGTCTTTGGTGGCTTCTCGAAAGAAGCCACGTCAAGACCAAGAGCGGGCTGTGTCCGGATGAGCTTTGACACAGTGTCGGAGCCCACGTGGCACAGACGTTGGTGAAGCAACCGCTGGTGTTCCGGGGATAGAACACCAGTGACAAAAACGCGACCAGAGGAGGAGGGAGAGCAAGGGGAGGAGGGCCGAGCAATGCGGTACAGGTCATCTACGACTGAAGCACGCAGGACAATGCTACGGGTGTCAAGAGCAGTCACAATCGCTGAATCAGCGGTATGCTCAACGGAGAGACCCATCAGAGTGCAGGCACGCACAGACAGCAGACTGAGCTCAAGATCAGGCACAAACAGCACGTCAGAGAGATACAGGGGGCCAGACGGACCATCAAAGCATACAACCCCAACACCGTGAACCGGTAAGGACTGACCAGAACCTGTACGAACGGAACGGACAGTCGTGACAGGACCAAGTACCACAAAGTCACTACGACGACACGTCATGTGGTGGGTGGCACCGGAATCGATGATCCAAGTGCCACCGGAGTCACGACTGGTGGACGTCACTGTACAACGAGCGATAGAACACTCGGCATCAGAGGGACGCTGAGCCGTCAGTGAGAAGGAACGACGTACATCAC
>SZWC01024292.1:11814-26632 GCA_023375785.1 Penium margaritaceum
GTGGTCAGAAACACACTGGTCAGAAACACAGTGGTCAAAAACACAGTGGTCAGGAACACATCAGTCAGAAACACTGTGGTCAGAAACACAGTGGTCAGAAACACACTGGTCAGAAACACAGTGGTCAAAAACACAGTGGTTAGAAAAACAAAGGTCAGAAACACAGTGGTCAGAAACACACTAGTTAGAGGCACACTGGTCATAAACACAGTGGTCAGAAACACTGTGGTCAGTAAAACAGTCGTCGTAGACACAATGGTCAGAAACACACGTGTCAGAAACACGGTGGTCAAATACACACTGGTCAGAAATACAGTCGTCAGTAACACAGTGGTCAGAAACACAGTGGTCAGAAACACAGTGGTCAGAAGCACAGTGGTTAGAAACACAGTGGTCAGACACACAGTGGTCAGAAAAAAAGTGGTCCGAAACAAAGTAATCAGAAACACACTGGTCAGGGGCACAGTGGTCAGAAACACAGTGGTCAGAAACACAGTGGTCAGAAACACATTGGTCAGAAACACAGTGGTCAGAAACACACTGGTAAGAAACACATATGTGAGAAACACAGTGGTCAGAAACACACTGGTCATAAATTCATTGGTCAGAAACACCGTGCTCAGAGACACAGTTATCAGAAACACACTGGTCAGAAACACAGTGGTTAGAAACACACTTGTCAGAAACACAGTGGTCAGAAACACAGTGGTCAGAAACACAGTGGTCTGAAACAGTGGTAAGAAACATTTTGGTCAGAAACGCACTGGTCATAGACACACTGGTCATATACACAGTGGTCAGAAGCACAGTAGTCATAAACACAGTGGTCAGAAAGACAGTGGTCGGAAACACAGTGGTCAGAAACATGGTGGTCAGAAACACACTGGTCAGAAGCACAGTGGTCAGAAACACAATGGTCAGAAACACAGTGGTCAGAAACATGGTGGTCAGAAACACAGTGGTCAGAACCACAGTGAACAGACACACAGTGGTCAGAAACACAGTGGTCAGAAACACACTGGTCAGAAACACATTGGTCAGAAACACAGCGGTCAAAAACACAGCGGTCAAAACACAGTGGTTAGAAACACAATGGTCACAAACACACTGGTCAGAGGCACACTGGTCATAAACACCGTGGTCAGAAACACAGTGGTCAGAAACACATTGCTCAGAAACACGGTGGTAAGAAACACAGTGGTCAGAACCACAGTGAACAGACACACAGTGGTCAGAAACACCGTGGTCAGAAACACAGTGGTCAGAAACACAGTGGCCAGAAACACACTGGTCAGAAACACATTGGTAAAAAACACAGCGGTCAAAAGCACAGCGGTCAGAAACACAGTGGTCAGTTACACAGTGGTCAGAAACACACTGGTCAGTAACACATTGGTCAGAAACACAGCGGTCAAAAACACAGCGGTCAGAAACACAGTGGTTAGAAACACAGTGGTCAGAAACAGAGTGATCAGAAACACAGTGGTCAGAAACACTGTGGTCAGAAACACAGTGGTAAGAAACACACTGGTCAGAAACACACTGGTCAGAGACACAGTGGTCAGAGACACAGTGGTCAGGAACACACTGGTCAGAAACACAGTGGTCAGAAACACCGTGGTCAGAAACACGGTGGTCAGAAACACACTGGTCAGAGGTACACTGGTAGTTAACACAATGGTCAGAAACAGAGTGGTCAGAAACACAGTGGTCAGAAACACAGTGGTCTGAAACACTGTGGTCAGAAACAAAGTGGTCAGAAACACACTGGTCAGAAACACACAGGTCAGAGACACAGTGGTCAGAAACACACTGGTCAGAAACACAGTGGTCAGAAACACGGTGGTCAGAAACACACTGCTCAGAAACACAGTGGTCAGAAACACAGTGGTCTGAAACACTGTGGTCAGAAACAAAGTGGTCAGAAACACACTGGTCAGAAACACAGTGGCCAGAAACACAGTGGTCAGAAACACACTGGTCAGAAGCACACTGGTCAGAAACACAGTGGTCAGAAACATACTGGTCAGAAACACAGTGGACAGAAACACAGTGGGAAGAAACACACTGGTCAGAAACACAGTGGTCAGAGACACAGTGGTCAGAGACACAGTGGTCAGGAACACACTGGTCAGAAACACAGTGGTCAGAAGCACAGTGGTCAGAAACATACTGGTCAGAAACACAGTGGACAGAAACACAGTGGGAAGAAACACACTGGTCAGAAACACAGTGGTCAGAGACACAGTGGTCAGAGACACAGTGGTCAGGAACACACTGGTCAGAAACACAGTGGTCAGAAGCACAGTGGTCAGAAACATACTGGTCAGAAACACAGTGGACAGAAACACAGTGGGAAGAAACACACTGGTCAGAAACACAGTGGTCAGAGACACAGTGGTCAGAGACACAGTGGTCAGGAACACACTGGTCAGAAACACAGTGGTCAGAAGCACAGTGGTCAGAAACATACTGGTCAGAAACACAGTGGACAGAAACACAGTGGGAAGAAACACACTGGTCAGAAACACAGTGGTCAGAGACACAGTGGTCAGAGACACAGTGGTCAGGAACACACTGGTCAGAAACACAGTGGTCAGAAGCACAGTGGTCAGAAACATACTGGTCAGAAACACAGTGGACAGAAACACAGTGGGAAGAAACACACTGGTCAGAAACACAGTGGTCAGAGACACAGTGGTCAGAGACACAGTGGTCAGGAACACACTGGTCAGAAACACAGTGGTCAGAAGCACAGTGGTCAGAAACATACTGGTCAGAAACACAGTGGACAGAAACACAGTGGGAAGAAACACACTGGTCAGAAACACAGTGGTCAGAGACACAGTGGTCAGAGACACAGTGGTCAGGAACACACTGGTCAGAAACACAGTGGTCAGAAGCACAGTGGTCAGAAACATACTGGTCAGAAACACAGTGGACAGAAACACAGTGGGAAGAAACACACTGGTCAGAAACACAGTGGTCAGAGACACAGTGGTCAGAGACACAGTGGTCAGGAACACACTGGTCAGAAACACAGTGGTCAGAAGCACAGTGGTCAGAAACATACTGGTCAGAAACACAGTGGACAGAAACACAGTGGGAAGAAACACACTGGTCAGAAACACAGTGGTCAGAGACACAGTGGTCAGAGACACAGTGGTCAGGAACACACTGGTCAGAAACACAGTGGTCAGAAGCACAGTGGTCAGAAACATACTGGTCAGAAACACAGTGGACAGAAACACAGTGGGAAGAAACACACTGGTCAGAAACACAGTGGTCAGAGACACAGTGGTCAGAGACACAGTGGTCAGGAACACACTGGTCAGAAACACAGTGGTCAGAAGCACAGTGGTCAGAAACATACTGGTCAGAAACACAGTGGACAGAAACACAGTGGGAAGAAACACACTGGTCAGAAACACAGTGGTCAGAGACACAGTGGTCAGAGACACAGTGGTCAGGAACACACTGGTCAGAAACACAGTGGTCAGAAGCACAGTGGTCAGAAACATACTGGTCAGAAACACAGTGGACAGAAACACAGTGGTCAGAAACACAGTGGTCAGAAACACAATGGTCAGAAACACAGTTGTAACAAACACAGTGTTCAGAAACACAATGGTCAGAAACATACTGGTCAGAAACACAGTGGTCAGAAACATACTGGTCAGAAACACAGTGGACAGAAACACACTGGTCAGAAACACACTGTTCAGAAACACCGTGGTCAGAAACACAGTGGTCAGACATACAGTGGTCAGAAACAGAGTAGTCAGAAACAGAGTGGTCAGAAACACACTGGTCAGAAATACAGTGGTCAGAAACACACTGGTCCGAAAGACAGTGGTCACAAGCACGGTGGTCAGAAATACAGTGGTCAGAAACACAGTGGTCAGAAACACAGTGGTCAGGAACACACTGGTGAGAAACACAGTGGTTAGAAAGACAGTGGTCAGGAACACAGTGGTCAGAAACAAAGTGGTCAGAAATACAGTGGTCAGAAACGCAGTGGTCAGAAACACAGTGGTGAGACACACAGTGGTCAGAAACACAGTGGTCAGAAACGCAGTGGTCAGAAACACAGTGGTCAGAAACACAGTAGTCAGAAACACAGTGGTAAGAAACATACTGGTCAGAAACACAGTGGTCCGAAACACGGTGGTCAGAAACAAAGTGGTCAGAAACACAGTGGTCAGAAACGCAGTGGTCAGAAACACAGTGGTCAGAAACACAGTAGTCAGAAACACAGTGGTAAGAAACATACTGGTCAGAAACACAGTGGTCCGAAACACGGTGGTCAGAAACAAAGTGGTCAGAAACACAGTGGTCAGAAACGCAGTGGTCAGAAACACAGTGGTCAGAAACACAGTAGTCAGAAACACAGTGGTAAGAAACATACTGGTCAGAAACACAGTGGTCCGAAACACGGTGGTCAGAAACAAAGTGGTCAGAAACACAGTGGTCAGAAACGCAGTGGTCAGAAACACAGTGGTCAGAAACACAGTAGTCAGAAACACAGTGGTAAGAAACATACTGGTCAGAAACACAGTGGTCCGAAACACGGTGGTCAGAAACAAAGTGGTCAGAAACACAGTGGTCAGAAACGCAGTGGTCAGAAACACAGTGGTCAGAAACACAGTAGTCAGAAACACAGTGGTAAGAAACATACTGGTCAGAAACACAGTGGTCCGAAACACGGTGGTCAGAAACAAAGTGGTCAGAAACACAGTGGTCAGAAACGCAGTGGTCAGAAACACAGTGGTCAGAAACACACTGGTCAGAAACACAGTGGTCAGAAACACAGTGGTCAGAAACACAGTGGCCAGAATCAAACTGGTCAGAAACACAGTGTTCAGAAACACAGTGGTCAGAAACACAGTGGTCAGAAACACACTGGTCAGAAACACACTGGTAAGAAACACAGTCGTCAGAAACACAGTGGTCCGAAACAAAGAGGTCAGAAACACACTGGTGAGAAACACACAGGTCAGAAAGACACTTGTCAGAAACAGTGGTCAGAAACACAGTGGTCAGAAACACAGTGGTCTGAAACACACAGGTCAGAAACACAGTGGTCAGAAACACAGTGGTCAGAAACACAGTGATCAGAAGCACACTGGTCAGAAGCACACTGGTAAGAAACACAGTCGTCAGAAACACAGTGGTCAGAAACACAGTGGTCAGAAACACAGTTGTCAGAAACACAGTGGTCAGAAACACAGTGGTCAGAAACACAGTTGTCAGCAACACAGTGGTCAGAAACACACTGGTCAGACACACAGTCGTTAGAAACACAGTGGTCAGAAACACAGTGGTCTGAAACAAAGTGGCCAGAAACACACTGGTCAGAAACACAGTGGTCAGAAACACAGTGGTCAGAAACACAGTGTTCAGAAACACACTGGTCGGAAACACAGTGGTCAGAAACACACTGGTCAGAAACACACTGGTCAGAAACACGGTGGTCAGAAACACACTAGTCAGAAACACAGTGGTCAGAAGCAGTGTGGTCAGAAACAAACTGGTCAGAAACACGGTGGTCAGAAACACACTTGTCGGAAACACAGTGTTCAGAAACAGAGTGGTCAGAAACACACTAGTCAGAAACACAGTGGTCAGAAGCAGTGTGGTCAGAAACAAACTGGTCAGAAACACGGTGGTCAGAAACACACTTGTCGGAAACACAGTGTTCAGAAACAGAGTGGTCAGAAACACAATTGTCAGAAACAAAGTGGTCAGAAACACACTGGTCAGAAACACAGTGGTCAGAAACACAGTGGTCAGAAACATAGTGGTCAGAAACACAGTGGTCAGGAACATAGTGTCAGAAACACACTGGTCAGAAAAACACCAGTCAGAAACACAGTGGTCAGAAACACAATGGTCAGAAACACAGTGGTCAGAAACACAGTGGTCAAAAACGCAGTGGTAAGAAACACTGTGGTAAGAAACACAGTGGTCAGAAACACAGTGGTCAGAAACATAGTGGTCAGAAACCCAATGGTAAGAAACACAGTGGTCCGAAACACACTAGTCAGAAACACTGTGGTAAGAAACACAGTGGTCAGAAACACACTGGTCAGAAACACACTGGTCAGAAACACAGTGGTCAGAAACACAGTGGTAAGAAACACAGTGGTCAGAAACATACTGGTCTGAAACACAGTGGTCAGAAACACAGTTGTCAGAAACACACTGGTCAGAAACACACTGGTCAGAAACACACTTGTCAGAAACACCCTGGTCATAAACGCAGTGGTCAGAAACACAGTGGTCAGAAACACAGTCGTCAGAAACACAGATGTCAAAAACACAGTGGTCAGAAATACAGTGGTCACAAACACACTGGTCAGAAACACAGTGGTCAGAAACACAGTGGTTATAAACACAATGGTCAGAAACACACTGGTCAGAAACACCGTGGTCAGAAACACAGTGGTCAGAAACACAGTGTTCAGAAACACAGTGGTCAGGAACATAATGTCAGAAACACACTGGTCAGAAACTCACTGGTCAGAAACACAGTGGTCAGAAACACAGTGGTCAGAAACACACTGGTCAGAAACACAATGGTCAGAAACACAGTGGTCAGAAAGACAATGTCCGGAAATACACTGGTGAGAAACACAGTGGTCCGAAACACAGTGGTCAGAAACACAGTGGTCAGAAACACACTAGGAAGAAACACACTGGTGAGAAAGACACTGGTCAGAAACACAGTGGTCAGAAACACAGTGGTCAGAAATACTGTGGTCAGAAACACACTGGTCACAAACACAGTGAAGAAGCACAGTTGTCAGAAACACAGTGGTTAGAAACACACTGGTCAGAAACACCATGGTCAGAAACACACTGGTAAGAAACACAGTGGCCAGAAACACAGGAGTCAGAAACACTGTGCTCAGAAACACAGTGGTCAGAAACACATTGGTCAAAAACACACTGGTCAGAAACACAGTGGTCAGAAACACACTGGTCAGAAACACACTGGTCAGAAACACAGTGGTCAGAAACACACTAGTCAGAAACACTGTGGTAAGAAACACATTGGTCAGAAACTCGGTTGTCAGAAACACACTGGTCAGAAACACAGTGGTCAGAAACACAGTGGTCAGAAACACAGTGGTCAGAAACAAACTGGTCAGAAACACAGTGGTCAGAAACACAGTTGTTAGAAACACATTGGTCAGAAACACACTGGTCAGAAACACACTTGTCGGAAACACACTGGTCATAAACGCAGTGGTCACAAACACACTGGTCAGAAACACAGTGGTCAGAAACACAGATGTCAGAAACACAGTGGTCAGAAATACAGTGGTCACAAACACACTGGTCACAAACACTATGGTCAGAAACACAGTGGTTATAAACACAATGGTCAGAAGCACACTGGTCAGAAACACCGTGGTGAGAAACACAGTGGTCGGAAACACAGTCTTCAGAAACACAGTGGTCAAGAACTTAGTGTCAGAAACACACTGGTCAGAAACACACTGGTCAGAAACACAGTCGTCAGAAACACAGTGGTCAGAAACACACTGGTCAGAAACACAGTGGTCAGAAACACACTGATCAGAAACACAGTGGTCAGAAACACAGTGGTCAGAAACACAGTTCTCAGAAACACAGTGGTCAGAAACACATTGGTCAAAAACACACTGGTCAGAAACACAGTGGTCAGAAACACACTGGTCAGAAACACACTGGTCAGAAACACAGTGGTCAGAAACACACTTGTCAAAAACACTGTGGTCAGAAGCAGAATAGTCAGAAACAAACTGGTCAGAAAGACAGTGGTCAGTAACACAATGGTCAGAAACCCAGTGGTCAGAAACACAATGGTCAGAAACACACCGATCAGAAACACCGTGGTCAGAAACACAGTGGTCAGAAACACAATGGTCCGAAACAGAGGTCAGAAACAAACTGGTCAGAGACACACCGGTCAGAAATACACTGGTCAGTAACACAGTGGTAAGAAACAAAGTGGTCATAAACACAGTGGTCCGAAACACATTGGTCAGAAACACCGTGGTCAGAAACACACTGGTCAGAAACACAGTGGTCAGAAACACAGTGGTCAGAAACACAGTGGTCAGAAACACACTGGTCAGAAACACAGTGGTCAGAAACACAGTGGTCAGAAACACAGTGGTCAGAAACACATTGGTCAGAAACACAATGGTTAGAAGCACACTTGTCAGAAACACAGTGGTCAGAAGAACACTGGTCAGAAACCCACTGGTCAGAAGCACACTGGTCAGAAACACACTGGACCAAAACACAGTGGTCAGAAACACAGTGGTTAGCAACACACGGGTCAGAAACACACTGGTTAGAAACACAGTGGTCAGAAACACAGTGGTCAGAAACACAGTGGGCAGAAACACAGTGGTCAGAAACACAGTGGGCAGAAACACAGTGGTCAGAAACACAGTGAAGAAGCACAGTTGTCAGAAACACAGTGGTTAGAAACACACTGGTCAGAAACACCATGGTCAGAAACACACTGGTAAGAAACACAGTGGCCAGAAACACATTGGTCAGAAACACTGTGCTCAGAAACACAGTGGTCAGAAACACATTGGTCAAAAACACACTGGTCAGAAACACAGTGGTCAGAAACACACTGGTCAGAAACACAGTGGTCAGAAACACAGCCGTTAGAAACACAGAGGTCAGAAACACACTGGTCAGAAACACACCGGTCAGAAACACACTGGTCAGAAACACAGTGGTCAGAAACACAGCCGTTAGAAACACAGAGGTCAGAAACACACTGGTCAGAAACACACCGGTCAGAAAGACACTGGTCAGAAACCCAGTGGTAAAAAACACAGTGGTCAGAAACACACTGGTCAGAAAAACACCGGTCAGAACGACAGTGGTCATAAACACCGTGGTCAGAACACAGTGGTCAGAAACACACTGGTCAGAAACACACTGGTCAGAAACACAGTGGTCTGAAACATAGTGGTCAGAAACACAGTAATCATAAACACACTGGTCAGAAACACACTCGTCAGAAAACAGTGGTCAGAAACACAGTGGTCAGAAACACAGTAGTCAGAAACACACTGGTCAGAAACACACTGGTCAGAAACACAGTGGTCAGAAACACAGTGGTCAGAACCATAGTGGTCAGAAACACACTGGTCAGAAACACACCGGTCAAAAACACAGTGGTCAGAAACACAGTGGTCCGAAACACAGTGGTCAGAAACACAGTGGTCAGAAACACGGTGGTCGGAAAAACACTGGTCAGAAACACACTGCTCAGAAACACTCCGGTCAGAAACCCAGTGCTCAGAAACGCAGTGATCAGAAATACAGTGGTCAGAAACACACTGGTCAGAAACACAGGGGTCGGAAACACACTGGTCAGAATTACACTGGTCAGAAACACACTGGTCAGCAACACAGTGGTCAGAAACACACTGCTCAGAAACACACTGGTAAGAAACACAGCGATCAGAAACACACTAGTCAGAAACACAGTGGTCAAAAACACAGTGGTCAGAAACACTGTGGACAGAAACACTGTCAGAAACACAGTGGTCAGAAACACAGTGGTCAGAAACACAATGCTCAGAAACACACTGGTCAGAAACACAGTGGTCAGAAACACAGTGGTCTGAAACGCACTGGTCAGAACTGCACTGCACAGAAACACCCTGGTCTGAAACACAGTGGTCAGAAATACAGTGGTCAGCAACACACGGGTTAGAAACACACTGGTCAGAAACACAGTGGTCAGAAACACAGTGGCCAGAAAAACACTGGTCAGAAACACAGTGGTCAGAAACACAGTAGTCAGAAAGACACTGGTCAGAAACACAGTGGTCAGAAACACAGTGGTCAGAAACAAACTGGTCAGAAACACGGTGGACAGAAACACACTGGTCAGAAACACACTGGTCAGAAACACAGTGGTCAGAAACACAATGGTCAGAAACACAATGGTCAGAAACACAGTGGTCAGAAACACAGTGGTCAGAAACACACTGGTCAGAGACAATGTGGTTAGAAACACAGTGGTCAGAAACACACTGGTCAGAAACACAGTGGTCTGAAACACACTGGTCAGAAACACAGTGGTCAGAAACACACTGGTCAGAAACACAGTGGTCAGAAACACAGTGGTCAGAAACACACTGGTCAGAAACACAGTGGTCAGAAGCACACTGGTCAGAAACCAACTGGTCAGAAACACACTGGTCAGAAACACACTGGACCCAAACACAGTGGTTAGAGATACAGTGGCTAGCAACACACGGGTTAGAAACACACTGGTCAGAAACACAGTGGTCGGAAACACAGTGGTCAGAAACACAGTGGTCAGAAACACAGTGGTCAGAAACACAGTGGTCAGAAACACACTGGTCAGAAACACAGTGGTCAGAAACACACTCGTCAGAAACACAGTGGTCTGAAACACACTAGTCAGAAACACAGTGGTCAGAAACACATTGGTCAGAAACACACTGGTCTGAAACACAGCGGTCAGAAACACAATGGTCAGAAACACAATGGTCAGAAACACAATGGTCAGAAACACAATGGTCAGAAACACAATGGTCAGAAACACAATGGTCAGAAACACAATGGTCAGAAACACAATGGTCAGAAACACAATGGTCAGAAACACAATGGTCAGAAACACAATGGTCAGAAACACAATGGTCAGAAACACAATGGTCAGAAACACAATGGTCAGAAACACAATGGTCAGAAACACAATGGTCAGAAACACAATGGTCAGAAACACAATGGTCAGAAACACAATGGTCAGAAACACAATGGTCAGAAACACAATGGTCAGAAACACAATGGTCAGAAACACAATGGTCAGAAACACAATGGTCAGAAACACAATGGTCAGAAACACAATGGTCAGAAACACAATGGTCAGAAACACAATGGTCAGAAACACAATGGTCAGAAACACAATGGTCAGAAACACAATGGTCAGAAACACAATGGTCAGAAACACAATGGTCAGAAACACAATGGTCAGAAACACAATGGTCAGAAACACAATGGTCAGAAACACAATGGTCAGAAACACAATGGTCAGAAACACAATGGTCAGAAACACAATGGTCAGAAACACAATGGTCAGAAACACAATGGTCAGAAACACAATGGTCAGAAACACAATGGTCAGAAACACAGTGGTCAGAAACACAATGTTCAGAAACACAGAGGTTAGAAACACACTGGTCAGAAACACACCGGTCAGAAATACACTGGTCAGAAACACAATGGTCTGAACACAGTGGTCAGAAACACAGTGGTCTGAAACACACTGGTCAGAAAAACAGTGGTCAGAAACACAGTGGTCGGAAACACACTCGTCAGAAACACAATGGTCTGAAACACACTAGTCAGAAACACAGTGGTCAGAAACACATTGGTCAGAAACACAGTGGTCTGAAATACACTGGTTAGAAACACAGTTTTCAGAACCACACTGGTCAGAAACACAGCGGTTAGAAACACAGTGGTCTGAAACACACTGGTCAGATACACAGTGGTCAGAAACACAGTGGTCAGAAACACAGTGGTCAGAAATACAGTTGTCAGAAACACAGTGGTCAGAAACACAGTGGTCAGAAACACACTGGTCAGAAACACAGTGGTCAGAAACACAGTGGTCAGAAACACAATGGTCTGAAATACACTGGTCAGAAACACAGTGGTCATAAACACACTGGTCAGAAATACAGCGGTCAGAAACACAGTGGTATGAAACATGCTGGGTAGAAAGACAGTAGTCAGAAACACACTGGTCAGAAACACAGTGGTCAGAAACACACTGGTCAGAAACACAGTGGTCAGAAACACACTAGTCAGAAACACAGTGGTCAGAAACACACTGGTCAGAAACACAGTGGTCAGAAACACAGTAGTCAGAAACACACTGGTCAGAAACACAGTGGTCAGAAACACACTGGTCAGAAACACAGTGGTCAGAAACACACTAGTCAGAAACACAGTGGTCAGAAACACACTGGTCAGGAACACAGTGGTCAGAAACACAGTGGTCAGAAACACACTGGTCAGAAACACAGTGGTCAGAAACACAGTGGTCAGAAACACAATGATCAGACACACAGTGGTCACAAAACACAGTGGTCAGAAACACACTGGTGAGAAACACAGTGGTCAGAAACACAGTGGTCACAAACACAGTGGTCATAAACACAATGGTCAGAAACACAGTGGTCAGAAACACAGTGGTCAGAAATACAGTGGTCAGAAACACACTGGTCAGAAACACTGTGGTAAGAAACACACTGGTCAGAGACACACTGATCAGAAACACACTGGTCAGAAACACAGTGGCCACAAACACAGTGGTCATGAACACAATGGTCAGAAACACAGTGGTCAGAAAGACACTGGTCAGAAACATGCTAGTCAGAAACACAGTGGTCAGAAACACAGTGGTCAGAAACACAGTGGTCAGAAACACAGGTGCCAGAAACACACTGGTCAGAAACACAGTGGTCAGAAACACAGTGGTCAGAAACACACTGGTCAGAAACACAGTGGTCAGAAACACACTGGTCAGAAACACAGTGGTCAGAAACACACTGGTCAGAAACACAGTGGTCAGAAACACACTGGTCAGAAACACAGTGGTCAGAAACACAGTGGTAAGAAAAAAAACTGGTCAGAAACACGGTGGTCAGAAACACAGTGGTCAGAAACACACTGGTCAGAAACACAGTAGTCAAAAAGACAATGGTCAGAAACACAATGGTCAGAAACACAGTGGTCAGAAACACAGTGGTCCGAAATACACTGGTCAGAGACACTCTGGTTAGAAACACAGTGGTCAGAAAGACAGTGTTCAGGAACACAGTGGTCAGAAGCACAGTGGTCAGAAACGCACTGGTCAGAAACACGCTGGTCAGAAACACAGTGGTCAGAAACACAATGGTCAGAAACACAGTGGTCAGAAGCACAGTGGTCAGAAACGCACTGGTCAGAAACACGCTGGTCAGAAACACAGTGGTCAGAAACACAATGGTCAGAAACACACCGGTCAGAAACACAGTGGTCAGAAACACAGTGGTCAGAAACACAGTGGTCATAATTACACTGGTCAGAAACACAGTGGTCAGAAACACAATGGTCAGAAACAAACTGGTCCGAAACACAGTGGTCAGAAACACACTGGTTAGAAACACAGTGGTCAGAAACACACTGATCAGAAACACACTGGTCAGAAACACCGTGGTCAGAAACACAGTGGTCAGAAACAAATTGTTTGAGAACACAGTGGTCAGAAACATAATGGTCAGAAACACATTGGTCAGAAACACACTGGTCAGAAACACAGTGGTCAGAAACATACTGGTCAGAAACACGGTGGTCTCAAACACACTGGTCAGAAAGACACCAGTCAGAAAGACACTGGTCAGAAACCCAGTGGTAAGAAACACAGTGGTCAGAAACACAATGATTAGAAACACAGTTGTGAGAAACACAGTGGTAAGAAACACAGTGGTCAGAAACACACTGGAAAGAAAGACACTGGTCAGAACCACAGTGGTCATAAACACCGTGGTCAGAACACAACACAGTGGTCAGAAACACAGTGGTCAGAAACACACTGGTCAGAAACACACTGGTCAGAAACACACTGGTCAGAAACACAGTGGTCTGAAACATAGTGGTCAGAAACACAGTAATAATAAACACACTGGTCAGAAACACACTGGTCAGAAACACAGTGGTCAGAAACACAGTGGTCAGAAACACATTGGTCAGAAACACACTGGTCAGAAACACAGTAATAATAAACACACTGGTCAGAAACACACTGGTCAGAAACACAGTGGTCAGAAACACAGTGGTCAGAAACACATTGGTCAGAAACACACTGGTCAGATACACACTGGTCTGGAACACACTGGTCAGAAACACAGTGGTCAGAAATACAGTGGTCAGAAACACAGTGGTAAGAGCCATAGTGGTCAGAAACACACTGGTCAGAAACACACCGGTCAGAAACACAGTGGTCAGAAACACAGTTGTTCGAAACACAGTGGTCAGAAACACAGTGGTCAGAAACACAGTAGTCGGAAACACACTGGTCAGAAACACACTGCTCAGAAACACACCGGTCAGAAACCCTTTGCTCAGAAACGCAGTGGTCAGAAACACAGTGGTCAGAAATACATTGGTCAGGAACACGGGGGTCAGAAACACACTGGTCAGAATTGCAGTGGTCAGAAACACACTGGCCAGCAACACAGTGGTCAGAAACACACTGCTCAGAAACACACTGGTAAGAAACACAGCGATCAGAAACACACTAGTCAGAAACACAGTGGTCAGAAACACAGTGGTAAGAAACACATTGGTCTGAAACACACTGGTCAGAATCACAGTGGTCAGAAACACTGTGGACAGAAACACGGTCAGAACCACGGTGGTCAGAAACACAGTGGTCAGAAACACAATGCTCAGAAACACACTGGTCAGAAACACAGTGGTCAGAAACACAGTGGTCAGAAACGCACTGGTCAGAACTGCACTGGTCAGAAACACCCCTGACTGAAACACAGTGGTCAGAAATACAGTGGTCAGCAACACACGGGTTAGAAAGACACTGGTCAGAAACACAGTGGTCAGAAACACAGTGGTCAGAAACACAGTGGGCACAAACACAGTGGTCAGAAACACAGTGGCCAGAAACACAGTGGTCAGAAACACAGTGGTCAGAAACACAGTGGTCAGAAACACACTGGTCAGAAACACAGTGGTCAGAAACACAGTGGTCAGAAACACA